>VZTB01008019.1:565279-594484 GCA_013397245.1 Thryothorus ludovicianus | reverse complement strand
TTTTTTTTCCTTTTTTTATTTCTGTTCTCTGAAAAAATGACTAGAAAGTCAGCAGGGTGAAATGAAATTGAAACCCACAGTTTCACCCATTTAGGGTGGTTTTGTTTTCTTTCATGGAGTCGAGGGGAATGTGGCTGGGGGAAGTTGTCCATGTACTGTTACATGTACATTTGCAGAGTACTTTCTTGGCAGATAGTCATAGTTTTAAAAGGAAGTCTCCTTTGGCATTGCGTGAAAGAAAAAAAAGAGATGACTCATACAGTTGCACTCTTGGCCAGTAGATAAAGTTCTTGTTCATTGTGGGACTCCCAGCAGGACCTCAAAGTAATTTCCCATTTCGCATCCTATCAAACAGGACATTTCTGTTCTGGAACTTTTGTCCTCCCCTCTCCTCTGTTGTTGAAGTTCTCCATGTTCCTCTGAACACGCATGGGAGCAGTTTGAGTTACGTGGTGCATGCCAGTGCGCTTGGAAATGACATTCTTTGAAAGTCGAGTGTGCTGTGTTCTCATGCACAGGAAATGGGAGGATGTCTGCTGCTCCATTGATGTCCCCAGAAGACAGGCCAGCAGCTCTGCAGCCATGCTGAAATGTGGCTTTGTTTTCTGACACAGAGTTTGGGTTTTAACTGGGTGTCAGAGCTCATTGTGTTCAGTTCGGTCTTTTCAGCCTCGTGCTTGTGTGAGAGAGATTCAAAACAACTTGAAATTAGTCAAGGTGCAAGAGCGAAGTGTAGTTTTATGTTGTGGTTCTCTATGGTCCTTTTCAACATCAGCCTGCTGAAAACACAGATTTTATGATGAGAGTGATGATAATTTAACTGAGTCATTAGAATGCTATTTTGGAAACCAAAGCTGACTTGCACCTTCAGCTGTGTGTTTGAACTCCTGCCCAGGTCTCAAAAACTGATTTCTTTTCATCGTAACAGTCACCTAGTTACGGCGTGAGGAGCCTTTAATTTGTTTTGAACCCAGAAACCTCAAATCGAATGTACTACATTCCTGCATGCTTTTTGAAGTGTAAAATAATTTGGTTTATTTTTAAGCAGGCCTGTAACTTTTCTCTTTTCTTCTTCCTTGTCTTTCACCTAGACATGTTTGGAGCTGGAACGGTATCTTCAGAGTGAACCCTGTTATGTTTCTGCATCTGAAATCAAATTTGATAGCCAAGAGGATCTCTGGACCAAAATTATTCTGGCACGTGAGAAAAAGGAGGAATCTGAACTGAAGAACACATGTGTCCCAAAAGAGGACAATCTTGCTAGTCAGAACTTAGAGACCAACAGTTTGAATTCTGATGTGAGCAGCGAATCATCAGACAGCTCTGAGGAGCTCTCGCCCACGACAAAGTTTACCTCTGACCCTATAAGTGATGTTTTAGCCAGTTCAGGAAACTTGAGTTCATCTGTCACTTCCACTCCCCCTTCGTCTCCTGAGCTGAGCAAGGAGCCTTCTTCCCAGATATGGAATTGTACGCCGGGTGAGTTGCATTCACCGGGGAAAATCCGTTCCGGTACCACTGGAAAGACTGCAGAAAAAGGTACACCCTCCAACGGTGACACCTCGCCCGATGGCAGGAGGCGTGTCCACAGGTGTCATTTTAACGGCTGCAGGAAAGTTTACACCAAAAGTTCACATCTGAAAGCACATCAGCGCACTCATACAGGTTAGTAACCCTATGCTTATTAAGAGCTGGCAACTCCTGCAGGGAATACCCCTTGGTGGTGGTGGTGTCACAGCCTTACTCAATCACTGGGTGGTAGCCCAGGTTTGGAGAGATGATGTAATAGTAGCAGAGGTTTACCAGCATGGACAACATCACTTCCTCATTCTCTTCATGAGCCAGGGCATTTACTGGTGGCTTAGGCTGCTGTCATAGCAAACAGGAGCCACTCGTCTAAGCAGGCAGTAGTTGGGAAGCTGCAGCAGCAGCAGCATGTGGTCTTCAGGAGCAAAGGTCCAGCCAAAACAGGTCTTTCTTGACGATTAATGTTAAAGCAAAAGTGAGCTATGACTTTTTTGCTAAAAAAAAGGAATGTATATCCAAGAATCAGTCAGATCTCTAAATAATGTAAGAGGTTGTTTTTATGCTTCAGTCCACATCAGGTCTATTTTATCAGACATACCAAGACCTGGATTACATTAAGTATAGCTTAATGTAACTCATTTAACACTTATGCGTTCCATTGTTATCAGCAAAAAAATCTTGGAAAGTCACAGTGTGTTGTTGGCCTTCTGACACATCTGCCCAATTGTACTTTAAAATGTATGGTCTACTGTATAATTTGATCTCAAAGTACTGAGCAATAGCATTTTATTGTTATGAAACCTGAGCTAAAAATAACAATCCTGTGTGTTATTGGGAAAGAAAGTGAGGAAGATAGACACTTCAGGGCTTTTATAAATATTTTATGGTTGAAGTAGCCAGCTGATGTGCTTGTTTGAGCATTATTATTTGACATCTCTTTATGACAGCAGTTAGATGTGTAGAGCTGTGCCTTGGCTCAGTAGTCATGGCTTAATGTGAGGAACTGGCATGGTGCTCTTGGTGTACCAATCCAAACACCTATATGGATAGTTGGCTTTTTTAAATTTTTTCCCCCTAAGATATGGGAAAGAGAATTCAAGGAAAAGATTCTATTTTGCCTCATGAGCTCAGCATTTTGTGGCTTTTATGGGAAGTCTGAGCAAGCTCAGATGCTCCTTTTGTCGTGCAAAAGTCAGATAAAACAGGATTATTTCAAAAGAAAAAAAAAAACAATTTCCCCTGAAACCGTGGTTGTTGAGCAGACATAAATAGCTGCCAGGCTCAGAAGTATTGCAGAACTGGTATTCTGGTACTGTCTGGTTGAGAACGTTCCTGTGAATGGAAGTGGTATTTCTTGAATGCTGAAATAGCAGTGTTCAAAGTGGTATGGAGGCTTTTCCCAGAATAAGTGGCTCAGCAAAAAGGAGGTTGCATGCTATGCAGATGAGTGAGTGACAGAGGACTTTGATGCAATACAGTGGCCTAATTGCATTTTGGAGCCTAGCTGTGCTGTCTTTAATCACCTTTATGAGGTGAATGGTACCTGTTTGGGAGTAAGCCTGCCTTTACAGATGAACAGGAATGGTGAAGGGATGATTTCCTTTGTTTCCTGGGAGCCTGTTTAATCACTTCTTTTTTATTATTATTTTTCGTAAGAACGAGATTATTTGATGTGCTGTTGCAGCAAGATAAGTAGGAATCATGTGGATGAATGTTGTGAGCCTTCTTGGCTTGCGTGTTCTGAAGTATTCAGATAGATTAAAAAAAATTGTCTTTGGAGGAGTGAAGGAGGTTTACATAGAAAATGATAGCACCTGTCTTTGAATGAAGTCATGACTAACATGTAATCTGCTTTCTTTGTAGGGGAAAAGCCTTACAGATGTTCATGGGAAGGGTGTGAGTGGCGTTTTGCAAGAAGTGATGAATTAACCAGACACTTCAGAAAGCACACTGGTGCCAAGCCTTTTAAATGTAGTCACTGTGACAGGTACGTGATTGAAATGCACCCTTTTAAATAGATATTTTTAATACTTGTTGGAAAGCCAGTCTAGGCTGCTTTTCGCTCGTGTAGGAATTATTTGGGAACACAACCATGTCTGGTAGTTTTAAGGAACTATTGCATATTTAGGCTAGAAAAACCCTTCCGTGTTACTAATCGTCGGGAAGTGGTTTGTAGCCTGATCTTGCAGATGCATGTTGAGAAGTCCGCGGTGTTGCCACCCATCTGCAGAGCTCCTGGGTGCCCACAGACACCCCGAGTGCTCCCGTGCATGCCGGGGATGCCAAATGCCTCCTCCCCCAGCTGTGCTTTGGAGCGGCGGGGCAGGGGGAGGTGCCTCAGCCCCGCGTGTCGCGTGTGCCGTGGGCTAACGCGCAGCCGCGCTCTTGCCTTGCAGGTGTTTTTCCAGGTCTGACCACCTGGCCCTTCACATGAAGAGACACCTCTGAATGGGTCAAGAGGTGAATCCTGCGGGCTAAGAGGCGTCAAGGTTGAAGAGCCTTGAGCGGAGGGATGCGTGTTCCAGCCAAAGCATGCCATTTTGCACCCTACCCAGTTGCCTCCAGGACCTCACTTCCTTGAAGGTCTTTTGAGGGCTAATAAGTCATGTAAGAACGGCATAGCAACCGCGGTGCGTGATGTTTGGGGTTTCCTGGACTCATACACTGGTATCTAACCTTCTGAGTGGCTCCTAAGCCTTTGCCGTGAGCATGTGCACTGAGAATGTTAATGATTGGGTGACTGTATGCGATGAGGATCTCTTGATGACTGTATGCTGAGGCACATTTTTTTTCTTGTGGTTGTTTTATAACTGTAAGAGAAAAAAAATAGTCTGAATGTCTTGTATGTGAGGAATATCTTGTGAGATGGGACGACCACCAATCATTTCCAAGGGGTGGGGGGAGGGGTGTCTGCACCTTTTTAGAGGGAAAACCTGAGAGGGGGAAAGGGGGGAATAAAAAGAGTCAGGATGCCAGAAAGGAAATGGGGAAACCTCCCTGTTCCTGTGTGAGAGGAGCTTTAGGTGTCTGGTGCAGCTATTAAACGTGCAATGTGTCAAGTAGCTTGTTTTACTTGCTACAGAGCTCATTTGTAATCCATTGTATAAGCTGTGTATTTACAAATGTAACACAACTATAACTTTTCATTATAATACAAAGGTTATTGCATGGTTCTGGGGAACTATATGCTTTTCCATTCTTTAATCAGGACTGCAGTTTTGATTCCAGTTAAGAGCAGCTAAAATACAATTGGTCTAATGTTACATAATGTATGGAACATGAATAATTTTTTTGTTGGGTGGATAAAACCACTATTGGTTAGAAACTGATTTTTCTCATGCAGCTAATTTTTCTCTTATTTATGCCTTGAGGACTAACTTCTGGTTTTCTAGCTGTTAATGCACTGTTGACCTTAATAATGGTGCCTTATGCAAGTGACCTTCTCTTGCAGGGGGTCTTATACAGGGGTATGGGTGATGCATGCTTTATTAAGGCTCTCTTTTCACCTGGCATTGTACTGTATCAAATGTATAATATGAGGGGAAAAAAAGGTTACTTCCAGGGTCCTCCTTCACAAAGACAAATATAGAGAAAAGTCATTCATGTCAGTACAGTATTTGTTTAACTTAGACAATTTGACTGTGTTACAGTATAATGCATATGCCAATTGAATACCTGACCAGTTCTGCCACCTTGAGACTTTTTTTATATTGACCTTGCACAACAACTGTGTATATACACACCCCAACTGTACTTAATATGTCAAGTTTTCATACATATTAAAGATACAGAAGTATTAAAAGATGTATTTGCTTAAAAGGCACAAGTTTCACATCTATATATCTAGCTATCTGTTGGTCATACAGAAAGAAACTATATTACTTTTTTTTTAAAAGTGGGCAGAAAAATAATTGTGTATGTATATTTGTGTGTACAGTCTGTGTATGTGTGTATATATATAGATAATATATAAATATTTTTTTTAAAAGGAAAAGAATTAGAACACATAGCTAGAAAATGCCACAGCCCATCAAAATATTCCCTCTTTCCCCTTCCCCCCCGCAATACGGTCATTAAGGAGACAAAGAAATGAAAGATACAGTTAATTAAAATCTAGCATTTTTAGAGGCTTTACCTTTAGCTTAATGGTTTGCTAAAGGCTTTGTTGGCATTCAGTCCTTCTCAGACTGCTGACTGTGTTTTGTAGTTATTAGGTTGTCTGGAATAGCGTATCTGTGGCCATTTAAGAATGATATGAACCGAATATTGGCATGCTGAAAGAATATTAGCTGTGTGCAGAAGAAGTACACTCGGGTTTTGGCCTTCCAGCTTACTGGAAGACCTGTGAGTGAGCTAGTCGTTGTGGTGGTTGAGCTCTAATTTTACATAGTTCAGCTAAAATAAAGACTGTTTTTTCCTAGAGTAGGAATAGTCTGTCCAAAACCAGTTTTGTTTTTTTTTTAAACCAGCTCACTACAGTTGATGCAATGAAACATGTGACCTGTTTCTTTTACTATTAATTATCAGTCTTGCTTACTCTGCTAATATTTTGGTATATCTTCCTGGAAATGTATGTAGATAAGTGGTTTAAAAAAAGTATATGCAAGTGATCTGGTTCTATGGAACACACAGGCTTAAATCATTCTCATTTCATTTTTGGTTTAAATTGCCTGAAAATGCACTTTTTTTTTTTCTTCCCCTAAACAAACAAAATTTTCCAGAAAATGGATTTCTATTTACAATTGGGTTTTGTTGTATTTTTAACTCTTTGTTTGCATTGTCCTTGGCTTAGCCGTAATTCTTATAAACAAGAAATTAAAAAAAAAAAAAGAAAAAAAGCAAAAACAAACAAACAAACCAACCCCAAACAAAAAAAAAACTTGCACTGGCTTGTCTCAATTGTGAAATATCATCAGACTTGTGTGGATGGGGTGGGGCTGTGTGCCATATGTCAAATGCCTGTAATTTTCTTAATAAGCAAGTACATTTTGTTCAGGTGATAACTGAGCCTCAATCAAGCTGAAAAATAAAAAAAATAAAACATTTTTGCTTGAAATTTAAGAAGAAAAAGTTTCTATTAGTGAAATTTCTTTTTTTGTTTTTGAAGCACCCTGTTATCTAAAGAATCTCTTTGTAAGATTTTTGTAAAAATTTTGTTTTACAAGATTTTATTTGAAATTGTTTTTTGCAAGATTGTTATATTTCTGTATGAATGTATTTTTTATTGGAATAACATAAAAAGAAATTCTTATCAGCATCACGTGTCTGTTTTCATATTTCTTCCCTCCAAGTCCTGCACACCAAACAATGTCAAGTACTATGTTGCTGCTTTATCTTGAGTCACACCTGGTCACGGGTGCAAACACCTTTGGGTCAGGTCACTTTGTGGAAGACAAGCCCTGTTGGGAAAATAATTTTGGCAGGAGAAACAAGAAGTTCTTCCATATCTGAAAAGCTGCTCTTGACTCATCACTTGCCTCAGCGGAATAAATAGTTAATGTGATTGTTACTGCAAGACTGCACATTCATTTCAGCTCGTTTGTTCTGGAGAGGTGAATGCACATGGGACGTTTGGCGTGTGGGAAAGGAGGTTCAGTGGGCATTCAGAGGGAAGGACAAAGCCAGAAGGGTGATGGCTGGGCTGGAGACAGGCACCTGTCCTTGGCAGAGCCTTGGAGCCGCCTGCTCCATGGCGGAGCAAGCCCAAAACCTTGAGGTGCAGCTGTGGCAAGGAGAGCTTGGAAGGGACTGCATGAGATCTGCCTGCTCCAGACACACTTCTGGGGCTGCTGTAGGGCTGACCTGACCCACATGCTGGTGGTGACCTTCAGCCAGTGGAACACAAGCCTCTCTGAACCACATTCTTGCACAGCAATGGCACTTCAAAGCATGCCTGGCATGCACCCTGGCTCGAGACCCATGCAGAACTTGTTTGGTGTTGCCTTGTGGCTCCTGCTTCACTCACGCTGGTGTTAAAAAGTCCCTCAAAGCATCGAGTCAAAACACTGGCAAAATGGCAAAGTTGTATGCTGAGAAACTGTCTTTGAGCATGTGAACTCACTTAGTGTTAACATAGCGTGGATTCAGGTGATTTAGAAATGGTCTAAAATGATGCAAAAGAATTGAAATAATAAATATAGATTGAGGCAGAAGCAATGTGGAAAAGGGACCCTTGCCCTCCCCAGTTAGCCCTGCAGTGGGCTAGTAGACATAATGCCTGCATTAGGCATGGCAGAAATGCCAGTTTAGGCAAATTCATGATCTACAATGGGAAGGGTAAATTAAATTTTACCACTGGTTAATCTCATACAATGGAACACAGGTGACTTCTGGAATACTTAGTTAAAGTTTCAATAGAAATAGAAAAGGCTACTCGGGTTTTGAGATTGAGATATTTTTGCCTCCTCATGTAGAAATGGAAGTATTTTTAAAGAACTGAGCTTGACCTCCTTGGAGATTCTCCACCCAAAATGTTCAATGGGTGTGTAATATAGAATAAGGATTGGCAAATTTTTTCCTGTTTATTCGGTGTGTGTCATCTTGGGCTGTGTCATACTCTACCTTTAAAAAAAAGAAAAAGCCTGAAAACTCCTTTGCTAAGGATGTTACTGAGATCCTGCCTTTTTTTCTTTTTAATTCTCAGAGAGATTGTAAAAACTGAAAAGACCCAAAAAATAGCAGTGTGTGCAGAAAAAAAGAGACTACTGACAGAGAGCTGTTGGGCAACAAGGAAACTATGAAGTAGAAAGCAATAGTACATTTCAACATGCACATCTACTGCAGGTTTGCTTAATTCTGGATTTTGAAATGCAGAGCAGAGGGGAAGAGACACGAATTTGAGGGTGAAGAAGTCAGGTTGCTGAGGTATGGACATGGGTTAGTCGCCTCTGCAAGTTCCAACAGCTTCAGCTGAGGTTAGAAAGGTGAAAAGGAGGACACAGAGCCTGTGAGCCAACATGTTAGCACAGAGGTTAGATATGGCATGTTTGTGCAACCATCAAGATGAAATAGTTAAAATCCCAAAACAACCCACCTGAATGTTTGTTTTGTTGTTTTTTTTTTTTATCCTCTTGGGTGTGAAAAATCCAGGCATACAAGTGGTCAGTGCAAGTAGGGTGTATCACAGTTTACCAGCTTATTTGAACAACGGTGTATTATAAATACAGAGTGACTTTGAAGTTCACAATAGACAAATGATTGCTGTTTTATTAAATTGTGTGCTCATGTTTAGAAGTTACTGTGTCCCCTCTAAACCATACTACAATTTGAAATAAACTGAATCTGGAATTGTTATGCCTGTTAAGGCATGTTGAAAACAAGGTGTATTTCATTCTTTCCTCTTTAGGAGTGTTCATGGTATCTCTGCCTTTGTGTCCAACTTTTACCTCTTCCATTCTTCTCAACTACTTGGGCATTTGTTCTTTATTTTCTTTAAGTGCTCTGAAAGCTCTGAGGAACAAAAACAACCTCTGTAAATCACACAAATATCAGCAGCAAAACTAGAAACAAGGAGAAGGAAGAACACTATGGCAATTGTTTCAAAAAGTAGCTGAGTGTTCTTTATGCAGCACCAAAAGAGTACATGACCTTACATATTTACACAACAGGGAGAAAGCATTTGATAATAGGAAAGCATCATGCTCCATCCATTGGAAATCTCCTTAGCCTTGTCTGGAGAGTCGAGTTCAGGTAGACTGAAACAATAAAGGGAGCTCTAATTGCACAAGATTGTGTGGGGAGACACAGGTAAAAGAGGTTCCCCCTCCACTTTTTAAAGAATGAAAGGCCTGGTATTTCCTCCTTGTTGCTCCATTTCTTCAGAAATTCCTTGGAGAAAAAATGGCTTAAATAGGAAATCTCCTCCTCAAGCTTTTGCAGATTTGTTCCCTCTGGTAGCACTGGTTTATAGACACCAGTACTCCAGTTCTTTATTTCTCGTGACAAGAGGTTACCAAGCAGCTTATACTTCCACAGAAGTCCACCTGCTTTTGCCTCATCAGCTGGGATTGTGTAGCCAAGAGGCATTAACAGGTACTTCTGAAATAAAGCCTTTGACATGGCAAGAAGCTCTGCTGAGACTATAGAGTCCAAGGCAATGGTATCTTTATATTTTTTCCCTTTAGCTCTTTTACCTCTACACTTGCTGTTTCATCCCTTATTCATGGTCCTTAGATATATGGCATTTATTTTTGATCAAACCTGTAGCAATACTGTCTCATAACCATTTGAGCTCTTACATTTAAGGGAGAATGAGCAGACAGAGTATTGCTTTTGCACACAGGTCTACAGAGGTTTAATCAGTCTAGGATTCATTGGAGCTACCCTGGGAAATAAGGGCTTGCAGGTTCATGCATTAATATTGCGAGGCCTTGGTCAAAAGCTCATTTAAGTCAAGGAGAAATTCCTCACTGAATTCGACTTGCTCCAGACAGAATCATTTTTTCATAGAGCTGAACCTGAGGAGAAAGTACATTTAAAATCCATTCAGAACCAAATTTTCGTTCAATGACATTTATGACTATATTTTGTCCATTTCCTGTTGAACATTTGATAGCTGGAGTTCACAAACACAAGTATTGCAAAGGTGATTTTTTTTTTTTTTAAATGTGATTTTTTTCCTTCTGAAATTTATTTTTGATTGCAGACTGATGATAAACCCTGTAATTTGTTCTGCAGTTTCACTTACACAACAACTACATAGTAATTTTGTAAGTTATAGCAGTGACTATTTTGGGTGATTGTGGTTTCAATCAGAACACTTCATGAAGTATTAGCTGAGAAATTATTAACTGGAGAAATTAACTGGATTTTCAGGATACCACAGCAACAAAGGTAGCCTTACAGCTTTAAAAAAAATTGCTGCATCAGATACGAGCCAGCACATTTTGTTGAAATGGAGAGGAACTATCCAGGATTTGCAATCGAGGCTACAGATCGGTCATGTTCTTGAAGTATGGGTTTATAATTTGTCACAGGAAAATAACTCCATAAAGCAAAACCACTAAGGTGTTTTAAGATGATCTATTATGTGGAGGTGTCTAGTACAGCCATTTTGGATCGGTTCATGATAGGAAACAGATGGTATATATGTTTATGTTTAACATTTAAGGAGGTATAGAAAGCAATTGAGAGTTGATGTATTTGGTTAATGGGCGAGTAAAGCCTCATATGTACAGTTAAAATAGAATGTAAAAAACAAGCAACATTTTTTCAGCACAAATGAGGCAATGCAACAACAGCTTAAGTAGATTTATTTGACTTGCTTCACTTTAAATAATTTTAATGAGAAATTCTCTAAATGTTTTTGAGCGGAGATAGAAAGTAATCTGGTAACCACATGTCTCAATGTATGCCAAGCTGTTCTTTAACAGCACTTTCTTTCAATACAATATAAATTTAGCTGGAATTAGCGTTGCTGAATATTAGTCCCTCAGTGCCTCACTTGCTAAACCTCCATATTCTTTTTATTGCCTCTGTTCATTTCAGAAGTAGAGTGTGTGGTCAGTTCAGGACAAAGGCAAATTATCTAATGGGGCTGGAGAAGGAAATGTATTGGTGAATTCTGTACAAACTGCTTGGTAATAATTCAGGAAGGCTGCAGATCTGTAGTGGATACAGTAATATATTTTTCTTGTAATGTGCTACCTTTTTGGTTTGATACTGAATATATCAAAAATCTAGTTATGCATGCAAAGCTGTATTTTTCTGAGTTTTATGTACTTCAGCTTATACATGCAGTAGTATGTTTTTTCATTTATAAGATTTATCTTCGAACACGAACCGATTTGACTAATGCTCATTTCCAAGCTCTGCTAGGCAAGTTACTCAGTCTTCTGGGGTTTACTTTATTTGTTTTTGCTAAGTATGAAGAGGACATTGAGGGCAGCTGGATTTTAGTAGATCCTCACTGTAATTAATTATTCATCAGCAGTAGAAGTATTAGCAGCAGCAGTCAGACATGCAGAGGAGGCTGAGATCTTGCTGTTGTGAACCTACAGGGAGAGAGGCTCTTCCATCCAGGTTCTGCCCAATTAGGCCACAACACATTTGGAATTACCCACATCCAAAGAGCGAGAAAGTAGTTTTACAACCTGTTCTGATGATGTCAGCATTTTTCCTTTTTCTGGTCAGACAGATAACCCTGGTGATATTATAATATCCGTATTATAATTCCATTCAGTCTCCCTGTCTGTCACAGATGGATTAATTCTGGATTCATTCTCACCAGGATGGGAACACCCCATGCAGAACGTGTGTTTCAATACATTTTTGTGGGCTTTTTCAGGTGGGAACTTGTAATATGCACACCTGTCTCACATAATTGGGTTATTTCTTATTTCATAATTTTGTTTTCTTTTTCTAACCATTTTCTTTTTGCAATAACTTTGGTACGTTCTATGTGAAATGATTTGGATATACTGATATTTCTACCTAATTTGAAAAAAATTGTTCAGAATTAATCTTTTATCCCATAGATAGGAGTAAATAAGAGATATAATAATGTTATAGTATTAATGGGATTTGAGCCTTGGTAGGAAATAGATGCATTATTCATAAGGATTGATTGTCTTTAGTGTCCCACCAGCCCCTTGTGGGGCTTTGGAGGTATTAGACTGGTCACTGGAGAGAAGGTTACTCTAATGCTCAATAAGCTAGACTAAAAATATCGCCAGAATTATAAAGCAAAAAAATAATCAAATCCTAAATATAAATGCGATGATACAAATCCATCCCCTAGTTATCTCCAGAAACCACCCTGCCTGAGAGGGTTGTCAGTGGCTGGTCCCTTATTATCTTTAATCAAGCAGGAGGGGGAGGCCCTGGCCGCCGCAGTGGGTCTGTGACGAGGAGCTGCAGGTGAAATCCACAGTGCGCGCTTCCCGCTATCCGCCAGCCAGCCAGGGACAGGGCAGCCAGCACACAAAGGGGTGCAGTGTTTGCACTGCGCCTCTCAAGGCCTCTGTAGCTTCTCCTAATTTCCATCCCCAAAGTCCAGGCCGCAGGTGCTTCACCAGGCAGAACCAGCCTGGGTGACTGTAGGTAAAAATTATGTGGTTACACGCAACAAAGAAGCTGACTAAAGGAGATTTCTGCAATAAGGTTTCCAGCACTTACACAGATGGGATCTACCCAGACTCTGGTCTCTGTGCTCTGTGACAGGACATTATTTATCTTAATTATAATGAATAACTTTAAAACAAGGAAAAAAAAAAAAAAAGAATGTGTTCTCTCATGTATTCAAGCAGATTAGGCATTACAGTTAAAATATTTGTCAAAGAAGCTAAAACTGCTAGCTCCCAAACAAATATAGCCATGTAATTCAATATTAACAAATATCTTTTTCATTAGACATTAAATATCTTGGGGTGATGATGAGGTCATAAAAGACTTGTGTTTGGCCAGGAGAGAGAACATTCATAAAAGAAGAGCTGTGGGACAAAGCTCCTTTTGGCATAAAGGGCAGCACCCAAAGTCTGCTCAAGGAGTTCCATGTAAAGCAGATTTAAGCCTGGATTCTGAAATGAGGTCTGTGCACACACCCCTGAGACACCTCAAGCCATACAGGACTGCTTTGGAGCTCCTCAAAGGACAGGGGCCATCCCTGATAAGGGACATGATGTCCCAGAAGGAAGATGTCCCCTGCCAAAGTCTGGCATGTGCCGGGACCCTGAAGGTGATAAACTGAAGTGGGGAGAGTGGGTCAAGCTTCAGAAAGAATGTAGATCCTGGTGTTTGAAAACATGAGCATGGGTTCTGAGACAGAACCTTCAGCCTTCATCCAGTAGCACTTGGCTTTGGTCAGAGTTTGGTAAGAGTTGCTCAGCTTTACCTGCCAAGGTACCCCTTGCCAGAAAAGGAAGCAGAACCCCCCATACACTTTGCTGTGTCCTCTAGACCCATGACATGTATGTTTGAGCTTACATTTTAAGTTTAAAATTAAGTTCCTAATATGAAGGCATCAACAAAGTAAAAATAATGACAGATTATTAGGACCTGAAAACTTTAATATTATTTTATTAAGATTTATACACATATGTGCACACATGCATAAATGAAAACAGATTTTCTTGTGTAGGATTTTTATTTTCTATATGATATCACATTCCAATAGAACAGTGTCCTTAAAAAGGTCATCTGGGGATTGATAATAGTATTTCAGACTTAACCTGAGGTGTAAGGTGAAACCAGCTGAAAACACTAAACAAAACCAAACAGTCTGGGCTAGTGAAACAAATGAAAAAGAAAACCAACCAAACAAAAAACAACACCAAAAACCATTAAAGACAAAAAAATAAAGCCAACTTTTAAGGTGGTTTCGTTTTGTTTTCTTTTTTTTTAATCTAGCACTTTGTGGGAATATGAGTAAGTAAAAACATCAACATTGAAGTGGCTGACAGTTATTTTCAGTGAATCACAGGTCCGTGTTTCCACAAGTTAGTGACAAGGTCTTTAAAAAATATAAATTGCTAAGTGAAATGTTGCCTTAGAAGTCTGAAAATTATGCTTTTTTTGGATTTTGTTTGGTTTTTACAAACTTAAATTCTGTATTTCGGATCCAGCAGAGTGCATTTGGAATACATTTGCATGATATTTTTTACAATCAAAGTTAGAAACTTCTGTTTTAAAAATGAAAATTATGAAACTGATAAATAAAAGAAGCAAATTACTCAAGGTCGTACAATTCAATGGTGCGGATTGGTCATGCTGAGGCAGGTGTGTGCAAATGAACTCATTTGCCAGAGTAGATTGGTAGCTTTCTTGATTTCATGGGCCAGAAGGGATGAGCCTTTCAGGCTGACAGTGTCTGGGAAAAAAAGATGTTAAAGCAAAACCACCCCCAAAATCTGGCAACATGGTCCTTCTTCACCTGAAGTCCAGAGAAGCAGCTGAGTCTTAGAAGTGCCTGAGGAGTGTCATTAGATATTCCTCTGTGGGAAGTCCACGTGAGCATTGCTCTGTACTGATTCTTTTTTCCTTTGTGCGGTTCAACCTCACATTTTTATCTCATTATTCTTAGCAGTGGTAAGTAACTATGACAGGAAGACAGAGTGGAAAATTAAGGCTTGTTAAGACTATTATACACCAAAAGGATCATGTCACAAATGAGATTTCAGTCTGCCCAGTTTGGGATATAATTAAGTTATCATGTTCAAGGTGGATGGGTTTGAGACAATAAAAGGGCAGTGGAGGTTGTTCAGTTTCAAAGAGGTGAATCTTTTTATGCTGAGGAGTTTTATGGATGTGATTTTTGGAGTGGTAAACGCCACCAGCTGTCTCCCAGCTGTTGAACGGGGTCTTCTGCTCCTGGAAAGGGAGAGCAGCTCCAGGGTTACCATCATCCTTCAGGATGATCTCCCTGCTAAGAAAATGCTCTTTGATTGTGTCTCATTTCCATGGACATGTCACCAGTGTGCATTCTCCTCTGGCTTTGCCCTATAGCAACCTCTCAAGAATAAGAACAATAAACTGAGCACCCTGTGGAACAGTGTCATGAGCTGAAAATTTCACCGTCACGTAATTCACTTTTGAGGAAAGTATAATTAAGGTGGTGAATAATAAGCATATGCCAATACTATGGACTCAGCAAGGAAGTGTGAACAAAACTGCAACAGGAAAACAGTGAGCCTTTTCTTGGTTTTGAGAGAATACAATGAGTCTAATGTTGCAGCTTTCTCATTTTTTTCCTATGTTATCAGCATGGAAGGCTGGGCAGGACTTAGCTGAATCACTGCTCAGAAGTCAGCCCAGAATGTGAGTGAGTCAAGCAGTGTATGGGCTGCAGACCGACATGTGTGTTTAGTGTCAGTAGGGTTTGCCGTGCAATTCTTGAGGGCATAATGGATGAGGGCTTTTTGCCTGCAAGTAGCCACAATAATTATATGAATCACTCAGGGAAATTACATTGGAAGATATCATATCATAAAGCTGCAGAGTTTTCCACTGAAAACAGCAGCTTAGAAGAGCTTCAGAAGCATGTTAACAAAGATGGTGCCTTGCTGGGCTATCTATTATTACACTCACACAAAGAGATCGAGCTGCCATGGGGGAGGGAATGTTGGAGGAAGGAATGGAAGAGAAGATGGATCATAAAGAGTGACAAATAGTACTTTTAAAACATTATATTCTTCATTTCCAAATTCAAGATTTAAATGCAAAGTATATGTTTGGGTTTTTTTTCCCCCCTACTTTTCTTTCTTCCTCCCTCCTCCTTAACTCCTCTGAAAGAGTAGGACAAATCTGTCCTCAGGGTTTTGCCCTGCTATCTTTCACCTTTTTCAGTCTGCCACTTCTTCAAAAGGAAATGCTTTCTATTTGTGATTTCAAGCTGTGCAGCTAGTGAAATATTAGCCAAGACCTAAGTTCTTACCCTGGCAAAATAATTTTGCTTTCAATAAAATCTTTATTTTATTGAAATAAAGAGGGATGGGATAGGGAATGGTGGTGGGGAGCAGGGAGGAGTTGACAGGACACAGCTACAACCAGAAATAAAAATCAACATTGTATTAAAAACATGAAACAGCCCTACTATCTACATAGGAAAGTTCTTCCTTACCTCCCATTTGCCATGCAGGAATATTATGGAAATGGGGGTCCTGTGAGACCTGAAAGCAGAAGCACAGTGTGGAAGGCAGCTCCATCCTCATCCTCAGGACAGGGACGAATGGGACCGTGGTGTCCCTGAAAACGACATTTGTTGGTGGTCACACTCCTACGGGGGAGCAGTGGGCAGGGGAGCAAGCCCTGGGCTGTGCTGCTGCAGGTTTCCAGGCTCTCAAGCTGTCCCTTGGCCACAGCAGCTGGGGGTGACTCCCAGGAACCCTCAGCCCTGCATTTGCCTCCACACCACCCCGCAGTGGATGTTTCCCACTCGGCCAGATACACATGTGCCTGTCCACATTTCATTACTGGAACATAGCATTTCATCTTCTGCATCACTACTGCACCAGCATTTCACAGTGATCTTGGCAGTCCCAGCTTCTTTACCGGGGATTCCTAATGAAAAACTACAGTAAGAAAGAATTGCACAAAAGTTGTATATTTGTTGTTAACAAAGAAAACAAAGAATATCAGTCAGAGCTGCTTAGAAAAGGGGGAATTAAATTAGCCTACTTGTGCCCCACTGTGCTGAATCTGGTCCAGCTTCCTAGAAATGTTGATTCAGCAAAAGTAGGTGGCAAGGACTCTGACTGGAACAGCAGGAGCAACTGGATTTCAAAGTTTCCTCTTGTCACAAACCATTTTCTTCAACTTACTACATTTGAAATTGCTTGTACATACATTAAAGAATCCTTCTTCCCCCCTGCTCTTTGTGCAGTACAGGAAACCATGACTCTTCTTAAAGCAGATATTTTCACGAAAGAGCTTTGTGTAAAAATCTTGGTTTTTCATAAAAAACAGAGGCAGCATGTTTCCACAAAAAAAAAAATAAAATCATGGCAAACATGGGATTTTTTTTGGGTGGTTTTTTTTGAGGTTTTTTTAATGAAGTATTTCCTAACTATTTTGAGTGACAATATTTTTTTATTTGCTAGTGAGATGCAGAAAAAAATAAAACCCCTGGTTTTAGAATGCTTTCAATGGCAATAACTCACATAAACTATTAATGGAAGGAAATAACTGAAGTGACACAAATTTCTTTTTTGCATTGTTATGAGAAATAGCTGCATACAGAAACCTATATTTCTGGCAAGCAAAAGTATTTTGTCACTCACAGCTCCTATAGGCTAAAGTCAAGAAAGACATATCTGTTCCAAAAAGAAGTTACAACATCAGTTTTAAATCTAACCTTGATAAAACCTCTGTAAATAATATGTCAGATGAGCATAAAATCAACTGTCTAAGAACATTAGCTCCTTAGAAATATCATGGACTCTTTCCTCTGACGTCAATTTAAATTTGGGGATATCTCCATCAAAGTCAATGGAGTCAGAACTGTGTAAAACTGACATGATAGTAGGATGTGGTTGTGCCTGCCTGGGTAACATCTACCATCTTCATCAATTCAAAGACTGGACTGGGGCCACACATAAAATAAACAGACTCTGTTTTCTGGGAAAGGCTTAGCTGCTGAAGAATTTCACTTGAAAAACATCTGCAAGCTTTGTTTTGATCTCAGTGTTAGTCCACCCAGATCCTCTGCACTGTGCCATCACTACAGCAGTTTCAGAGCATATCTCATACACACAGGGACTAAGCTGTGACAGACACAAATTCGGGCTTTCTTTGAGGAGCAGGAGGTGCAATTCCCACACCTCAGAGCTCTGTGTTCAGACCACCAGCCCTGGAGGCTTAGGCTCACCCCCATGGCCAGGCACCCTCCTGGGCAGTGGTTTGTCAGGACTGGCAGCAGAGCATCATCCTCACCAGCTGAGGAAGGCAGCTGTAGGTCTCTGGTGTGGGATTCAGAGTGGAGGTCCTAAATCTGCCTGCATATGGTACAGGCAATACATGTCCATAAACCACGGCCTGGGTTCAGCCAGTCACCTAAAACTACAGCACACCACTTTGCAGATGTTCAGGTCCTTCCTTGAACTCATTCTTAACACATTTTCTTCAAAAATCTCACTCTTGGGTAGTCAATGTTATAAGGCCTATCTATCTGCCTGAATGTATATATTCACATTGCATTCCAAGCTAGGTAGCTCACTGCCATTGACTTTTACAAGAAGAGTAAGTTTGAAATAAATAGAAACATTAATATTGACTTAAACAACACAGAAAAGCATTTCTTATTTGTAAATTCAGGTGGCTAAATATATTAAATGAGTCACTATGTGGGGCCGCAGTAGTTTCATAATATTTTATTTTTATTGGTGGGTCAAATGAGTCAGCTGATTCTAGGTAGGATTTAAGACAATGGGTAATTAATGTATGGATGAGTAAAAAATACATACTGCATACCTTTCTGTTGCCACATGTTATTTTTTCTTAATCTCATACCAGACTCATTTGATAAAAATGACTCAGCTTTTTCTGAGTTGGCCCTACCACTGACAAACTCACCCTTAGGAAATGACATTTTCTCCTCCCAGAAGTGTACTTGCAATATATTGTTAATTTTAAAGGTTGAAATATTCAACCTTTAAAGAGTAAAAGAATATGTTTCTAAATTGTTTTATAATTATTATAAAAGAGCATGTTTTTTATTTCCCTTGAGAAGAATGTGAAAACATGAGGTAAATATCATCAGTAAAATTTTTCCACAATGCATGAAGAATCAGTTTTAATCTCTCATGATTTTTCTTCCTTTCAGTGAAATTACTGATTATTGTCCATTTCCACCAAAAGATGGAACAGCTAAGAAGGGAGAATAATTTAAAAAATATTCTTTTCTTTGCCTTGTTTACATCAACACATCTCCAAACATGACAGTTCAACTACCTGCTGAAGATCTAATTCTCATTAAAAAAACAACAAGCAAAAATCAACACTTAACCATGCTTTATATATTTTGTAGATTGATTTATTTTATAGGTTAATTTATTTTACAGGCTTAATTTACACAATATTTACAAGGCCTTTGGCCCTGCTTTAGTTCATAATATTATCCTACAGCATTGTTTGATTCTATGATACTGGGCTGTCCCTTCCAGACTGGAGCTCTATTTTCAGCTAATGTGAACCAGGGTAGCTCAGCAGATGCATCAATTTATGCTGCATTTGAATCTCTGAAATTTGAGTCTGTAGTCCTTTTGGAGTTATTGTTAAAGTGAAATAGGCTGAAGGAGGAAAAATGATGAAGTCTAAAAAGGTTTGGAACATTTTTTCAGGTGGCCTTCTCCCTAGTGAAATCAGAGCTCTATCTATAATTTATGGGCAGAACAAGACACCTAAAAATAGGGTTCAAAGAAGCCAGTGCTTTGTGTGAAGTATTAAACAGTAGGAAATGACAAAGAAATGTTCAGACTTATGCTCTGCCATCAAAGGTTGTTAAATGAACACAAGGTTAGAGGAAAACACCTTTTCCCATTTTGGATTTGCAGCTACAAATGACTCTTGGAATTAGTTTCATCTGTCAGCTTCATCTTTTCTTGCAAAGAGCAGAAGTGATACTCTCTCGGTCTGTGTGAGATCCGTGTTCATACAGCTCTGAAACCCACTCTGGGGAAAGAAATTGCACCAATGTTTTCCACAGTTCAGAAAAACAATCAATCTCATTGGAGAATTCTGGAATGGTGCTGAAATTTAGTATTCAACTAGAATTACTCCATTCAATATAAATTAAGAAAATTCTAATTAAAAGAAAGACTGGAATTTTCTCTCACTAGTCTCCTGAATTATTTTCTCCATGCTTGTTTAACCCCTAAATGTCTGAAATCAGAAATATATCAGGTTTGAATTTAAGCCTCCCTTATCTCAGAAGTATCTTTTAACCACCAGGCCACTGAAATTAGGGAGAAATACTCACAAAATGTTTTAGTTTTGTTTTAGAATTTACATTCAGATTAGAGTGTTAGCTAGGTCGGGAACTCAGGTGCAATTCAACATCTTGGTTTCATGAAGATGTCAGACTGTGAACTTCTGTGTAAGAGATACAGATCAATGGAATTTTACAGATCATGCAGAAGCAGCCTAATCCATCTGAAGCCAGTGGTAATCCTTGCAATAACTCCAGTAAGCTTTGTACATGGCTACCTACACCTCTATTACTCTGGGATGATGTGTGTTACTGGTTTCTTCACTGTGACCACAAAACCCCACAATTCTTAACAGTAAAGGACCAGTAGCTCCTGCCTATGCATCTAAATATTTGTTTAGCAGTGTTTTGTTTCTGTAGGGGTTGATCACTGACTTTGTACACTTGAAGACTTTTCTAATACAGGTTTGATTTCTAGGAATTCCTTCCTTGCCTTTGGCGCTTGAGAGTGGGCAACAAAAGCAGTATTTCTGGAGCCATGTATTGTGTGCCTACAGAACAAGTTCCTTCCCGTTCCTCCTGCTGCCTGAAAGACTCTCTGATAAAACCAGCACATTTTATTTTCACATTACTTGTGGTGCTCTTAAGATCTAACATGCTATCTGGATAGGCATCGACATTTTACAAGAATCTTTTTCTGCACCTCCAAATTCATAGCTCTCCATCAAAGATTTTAGCCCAAAGAGCAGTTAATAAAGCTGGATGACCTCTTGGGCTAGAATTTTTTAAGTCTCTTTCAGACTAAAATTAGATTTCCTCCTTTAGGAAGAGAAACAGACCAATGTGTAACCCTTGAACTGTCAATCATCTGGAAGTAAAGCAGGGAACTGATTTCTCTCAGAGCAGCAGAATGAAATGCTCCCAAATAATAATAATAATGTGGCTATACATATTTATAAGCTCATCATTATTAGTCTTTAATATGATTGCTTGTATCTGATATCCAATGGTAATTTCGGCCCGTGGATATATACATTGCCTTAGTTCCATAAGATACTTTAATTACAAATAAATCTGGCTTTAAATGAGTTAACCACAAATTAACTGGCAAGTCTCAAATAATAGTCATTTATGGGTGTAGCATCCCACTCTTACACAAAAGGAGCACTCAAGATTCATAAATACTCATAATTAAAAAAGAATGGCAAAGGCCAAAAAGGTACAGATAAAAAAAAGGAAAAATCTCACAAAATTTTATTAGCAAACTACACATTCAGCATGGAAATTAGCATATGTTTGCCCCTATTTTCTAATAATAGGAGAAAAAAGAAGAGAGGGAAGAAAGGGGAAGTTAAAGTGAGATCAGATAGGAGAGGCAAGGAGAACACCCGCCCTGGTGCAGTGATGGGGCAACACCTGCACGGTGTGGGGCCTCCTTTGCACAGCTAAATTCTCCCCACCCTGAGATTAGATTTCTTGTTCTTCATGAAAATGAACGAGCATGTGCAGTCTGTTCTTCTGGAGCTTTGTGGAAATGGTTTGAGGGTTTTTGAGAGGCTTTTCTGTGTTCTTGGCTCCCTTCTGCTGCTCTTGCCTGCTCCCTGACCCCCTTCCTGAGCCTGTGCTGTTCTGGTTCTGTCGAGTGGATCAGAACAGGAAAGCCAGCCCCAGAAAGGTGCTCTGCCTCCTTACAGCCCCTGTTCCAGCCACATCCTGTTCTAACTCGCCCACTTGAGTGGCCAGTGTTGTTTGAGGCACAGCCACACTTTAACTCCTTACTGCCCAGGCCTCCACTATGGCAACTGAATGCCCTAATCATGTTTAATAAGTGTCTATACGTTGCCCAGTAGTGTTTAACATTTCATTTCATAATCTAGGAATAAACAGAAAGCCAGTACTGAGAAACAAATTAATGGAGCAACATTGGAAAGAAAAGTAAATAATGATTAATTGATGAAGGGAGAATTCCCTCTCACACACATGCATTTTAAAGTGGCAAATGAAATAACTACTTTCTAGGAATAAAGATGGTAGACCGTACATTTTAAATAAGGGACTGTACTGTAAAAATCATTTTGCAAGCAATTATAAGAATGCAGAATAATGGAATAATGTCCTTAAAAAATGAAAAAAAAAAAAAAGAGATAAATACCAAGAGGCTTTTAAAGGTTTATCCTTCACCGATAAACAGGAATGAGGGGGAGAAGGGACACATTTTTTTCCTCTTTATGTAGTGAAACTGATTCTGTAGTTATGGCAGCCATATGGTAAAATAGCAACTGAAAAATTAGAGAAAATGCAAAGATAGATGCCACACTTTTAGACATACCACGATGATATTCTGTTTAATTGAACAAAAAGTACACTAAAAGAAAGCTAAATGACAGCACCTAAAAACACCTCAAATTATTTCTGTCACATCTGACAGGTGAACAAGACAGAAGTAAAAAAATAACCACTTGTTTTCCAGAGATCATTTTCCTCAGCCTTTTCAGATTGTTAAAAGGCAGTTGTATCCACTCCTGTATAGCAGAATGTGCCTCTAAGTCATACGATCACAGGGCATGGGCAAATGATGAAAACTAAATAGCCTTTTAATTTAGAGATGAGGGAAATGAAAGAGAGCAGTAGTTAGAAGAGGGAATCACACAAATTCAAATGAGAAGTAAGACACACATTTTAAGAAAGAGGAAGATTAGCAGTTGGAGCAATTTTCCAAGGAAACCAGGGGGAACTTTGATGTCTGCAGATAAAGACTGGATCTCTTTTTGGAAGGGATGATTCTATGAAATAAAATTTTGACACCAAGACTGGAATAAATGGGTGAAATTTTATGTCCAATATTGCGCTTCAAAGGTTGGAGCAGAGATCTTTGGCTTTAGATTCCACTTCTGAGAGCCTCTGAATATAGGAGAATGCAATTTCTCATTAATATAAAGGGAAAAAAGAGTGTCTGGTAAAGCACTGGTACTGGCTGCAGGAAATCATTAAATCTCCACCCATAGACTTTCAAAACTCAGATGGAAAATGCCCTGGACTAGATGATTTCTAGAGGTCCAGTATGAACTTTTCTGTGGTTCTGCAGTTTTCCTGATGTGCAAGATGCTGGTGACATTTGATTCTACTTGCATTTATGAAAAATAAAAAACTTACAGGTGGACTTCAATTTCTAATGATGTCCTGTTGTTATCTGACTGAACAATGGATGATCAGTACTTTTTAACTGGGTATGATCAAAGACAAAATTGTATGTCTTGGAGACTTTTGATAGTTGTGGTAAAGAACCCATATATATTTTGATTTATTGCATTGATAAATATACTGTTGTCAAATACATTAAGGTTGAAAACATTGGAGAAACCAAAGTAAATAATTGGTAATCCAATCTAGATGTTGCTTTACTCAGGTTCATTTTTTCAATGAGGATTTTGCTCATGCTCCTCCATGCACTCATATTCAGATACTGATTTGAGAATATGGCACCACCAACTCTAAGATGTGCAGAAAGCATGTCTTTAATTAGAACAGTGTGTCTCATTAAACTTCATTTCAAGCCCTGTTGTGAGTTTGAAAGCTGTGTGCTATGGACACAGCAGAGATTATATGGCAGAGAGGAGCATCAGAGCTTCCCCTTCCAGCAGGTGCCTGGCAGGAGGGCTCTGGCTGTTCTCCTCTTCATCACCAGCCTCTGGCCACAGAACTCCAACATTTCACCTCCAGCTCAGCTGCTGGGCCATTTGCTGGTTCTACTACCCTCATGTATCAAAGGAAATTTTAGATTAATGTTTTTCTCCGTGAAGTGTTATAGTGAAATAATTTCATTGCTTCTATCCTTAAATTAGTAAAAGAAAAATGTGCCAAGGGGAGTCAAATTGTTTCTCACGGAGGCAAAGCAATGGTTATCTTGTCTGTCTGCAGGAAGAAGAGCAAATTGAGCAGGGAGGTGCTGTGATTTAGCACCTATGTCCTTAGATTTTAATCCAGTGTAAAGTGACACAATTATATTGATCTCAGTGCTGATTTACATTATCTGAGAATATTACCATTTATTTTTAACTTGCCTAAATTCACTATCTACCCTAGCATTGCTGATAGAAAAAGAATTAAAATACTCCAGATCAATCTAGTCTCCCAAAGTAACAATGAAACATTTATAGCTGCAGCAAGAAAGGTGCACAGAAGCTCTTTGATTCTATCCTGCTCTTAAGAGTTAAGTGAAATTACTGAAGCATGTTCTAAATTTTATCAATTGTGACATATTTTATGCTGGTATAGTATATTCAACAAGTGCATTAGGAGAGTGCTTAGCACTTTGTAATTACACTCATATTTCATTTTAAGATAATTTCATGCTATTCTTTCAAAACACGTCAAATGTGGAGCTGTAGTCTTGAAACAATAGGATGTGATATTAAAAATTCAGATCTAAAATTCTCTTCTGCTTCTCCAATGGATATAACTAAAATACAGTGTGAAACTTTCATTCAAAAAAACTATGTAGTCAAAGAGATACTATTGATTTGAGTCACTGTTAATTTAATGAAATTCCATTCTCTTTTTTTCTACTGTGCTCCTTCTTTCAATGAAAAATCAGGTTTTCAGTATTAGTTCTCAGTAAAAAAATATATATTATACTAACACTCCTGATACATGGAATTTAACATAATTAAACAATTATTTATGAACAAGGTTTTTGCTCATGTGAGATTTCTGGCTGAACACCAATAGTGTGGATAAGTGGTTACTCTTTCTTAGGAAAAAAAAATATAATTTCTTCTGTGGATATGTTTTCTATATTTAGTTGTGCTTCATGCAGAGTCTGAGAAACTACTAGATAGTGCAGATTTATCCATATCAATTTCAGTGGCAATGCCACAAGTAAAGATGTTGTAAAATCAGGACTTCAGCAAGAAAACAGCGAGCCTTGGTCCTAATAGGACAGAAGTTTTGAACAGAGAGGGATCGGAGCCAATTAATGCAATGACAAGTCAAGGAGAGCCATGGGAATGGTGCACAGGAGGAATTGCTGGGCTGGATTCTAAACAGCAAAGAGGTTCTGATGTCCCCAAAGCAAGGGCCTGATGTCTGTGCAAGCCTGGGGCCAGTGATGCAGAGGTGTGTAGCAGTCCCTGTGACCCCTGGCTGCTCTCAAGGCGAGCTGGCTGTGGGCTGCAGGCACAGCCTGAGCACAGCCGGGCTGCACAGAACAATTCCCTGGCACTGCAAAATACACACAGGGAGGCGTCAGCCTTTCCCCACCACAGCATTTCAGACCATATGCAAGGAGGCATTGCAATTAGGGTGCAATCTAAACTTGTAGATTTATTAATAATCCTACTTCGCTTTTGTGAGGAAAATATAAGTAATCGGGTAGCAGAGGATGAGCCTGCCTCTAGCTCGGGAGAGAGGCGGGCGTGAGCTGGGAAGCCTGCCATGAGACACTGCCTCCACATTCCGTCTGTGTTATTTGTTGTGCCATGTGATAGATCTCAGAGTTAGCTTTTTGCCCACTACTGTACAACCGAGAAGCACTCGAGTCAAGGAATAAAGCTGGGTGGGCTCAGGAAAAAAGTTTGTGCTGCTACTGGCTCAGCACTTGCTGTGGGGAATTGTACACGGGCTCTGCAGGGCAGGACGGGGCTGTGCTGGCACTGCAGGCACTGCAAAAAATCACACCAGAGGTGCCCAGGCATGGAGCATTGCAGTGAGGCAAGAAGAGAGACAATCGTGATCCAGTAGTCGTAACTCACAGCTGGATTAACAAATTACATTTAAAGGATATCATTTGAGAAATTAAGAATACAGACTCGCCCAGGATTTGTTGTGTATGTAAAAAGTGTACAGCCTCTGACATGAAGTTCTGCAGTTTGGAACAGCATGATCAGCACCTGATGAACTGACATACAAACATTGTTTTGCTTTAATTAAGACAAATACTGCAGACCTCAAAGGACTGATGCATATTCATGTAACATATATAGCTCAGGCCTTTCACCTGAACAGAGATTACAGCCCTCAGGTTATACGAGGCTCTAATGAAGCTTGTGTTGCATGCAATGTACTGTGACTTTTGTTGGGTTTCTTTTCAATCAAGGTTCTCAGTAGGTTTTCTACATGACTCATTTTCACATTCTCATGCAATGCAACAAAGAGTTGCTTAAACCACTGTGGTTATCCCGGGCTGGGAAAATTCACAGGTGAGTATGTCATCTTGTTTGGCATGAACAGTAACTAGACAGTTCCTTTATTTAGTGTAATTAATCCTACCTGCAAGTAGTGGCATTTTCTACAGCCTATACCATTAAGTGGAACCCTAGTTTTGAAAATTGACGCTAGTTCCTCAGTTACATTCTTGGTTAAGGTTGGGTGTGTAATATCCCACAAGGTCATTTAAGGGAAGGAAATACCTCATGTTTCCCAACATCGTCAGTCCAGTCATGACCTGCTTCTGCAATCTTACTCATATTAGGCAATTCCCTTGCATGTCATAGGATTACTTGCAGTAGCTCAGGCTACTTGCTTTGAAGGATGATGACCTTGAGTCGAAATTATCTGCTCCCTAGTATCCTTCACTGTAGGAGCGGAAACAATCTCTCATACAGAATTAGAAGAGGAAGATGATCTTGAAACAGCACATGCAAATAACCTCCTACCACTTGTTTAATCGAATAAGAGGTCAGCTCCCAAGAAAAATTTACATCCACAATGTATCATTACCATTATATAATATCTACCAAAAATATTGCTGCAGTGGAAGTGTAGAACACGGGGTTAATAACCATTGCAAATGTTCTTTGCTGTATGCCAAGCCAGCCCAAAATAAAGCACTCACTGTGCATTAAACAACAGCATCTAATGGTGGCAACCAAGGGGTCAGAAAACATTATTGCTTCAAGTTCTTATTCTGTGGATGCATTTTTGGCCTTGAATCTCTCTTTACAGTATAAATTGTCAGCTTAAAGAGTATTTTTAAAAGCAATCCTTGGAACAGGAGTGGGAAGAGCATTTAAGCAGCTCCAAGGTCCCCATAGACAAAGAGCTGGTAGAAGCTGTCAGGGGAATGTACTAATAAGTCCCAGAAATGTACTATGATTGCCATTCTCCTTCCTTCAGTTTTAAATGTCCCCATCTCAGGCCATAAATGCATAGGTCAAGTCCACCTTGGCCACAGAGATCAAATATGTTCTCTGCAGCATTAACTTCAAGGGAGTTTTCAGTTTTTAATTTCAGACTTTTTTTTTCTAAGGTTGAAATGAAACCTTGCTTTTTATTTTGTGAATTCTTTTAATACAAATCTTTTTTCTAAGAATCTTTGGAGAGGGTTATTGTATGTTTCTGCTAGTCCTTGGGTCAAATTTTCTCTTGTAGTGATTTAAATGGAGCTTTGCCAGCTTACAGCAATAGAGGATATATTCCCATGAGTATTACATCATGAAATTTTATTGCTGATGTTGGTTCCTGGGGTTGCCACATACCTGGAGAACTCTGGGCAGAAAACCAAAAACTCTATATGATATTAGTTCTGTTTGCTGCATGTGAAACTTCACTGATTTCAGATATCCTCAGGTTTATATTGTCTATAAAGTGAACACCATCATCAGAGTTTCTCATATTACAAAGGCAAAGAAAAAAGGCTTACTGTAATATTTTCTTGCAGTAAATAAGGGTAGGCTCTCTCTAAAACATCTGATGAATTTAGCAACAGGGCCCAATGCAGCAGAGCCAGATCTCTCTAATCCTCTTTCACCTCTAATATTTTCCTCCACAGGCTGTTGTAGGTCAACTGTTATTCCTACATTGACTATACCAAAATATTAGCTGATTATAGTAAAGCTTTTTGCAGTGAAGACTGTACAAAGAGAAAATAATTTTGATCAGCTTTTCTGAAAATATTTCAGATTTGGTAGTCATGGGAATATTTTTTTCTATGAATATGAATGAAATAAATTGCATTAAATTATTAAATTGAATCGTCTATTAAAGCACAAGAAAAATCATGTTGTTTCAGTTAATGAAGTAACAAGAGCAGTTAACCTTGTAATGAATTAATGAGTTGTGTTGGGAAGGTTTGTAAAGTAGATAACGAGGAGGCTGAAGCAGAGTGTGCTTGAAAGACATCCGTGAGGCTGTTTTGTGAGGCATTTGACAAGTTAATATTTGACAGCATTGCCTGTAATGACACTGTAGAATATGCATGATGTAATTCTTTAGTTATCCAATGTGTTAAGTGCTGTGTAAGGTGGGCACTCAGTCAAGGCTTCCAAATGTGGATGTGAATACTTTGTGGATAAGGAAATCAACATATTTAAGAATGTGGAGGAGAACAATCTGGCCCTGAAAAGAACACTCTGATAGCTCTCCCTCACTTACTTCTGCTAAGTCAGAGTAACTTTTTGGTAACAAGTTTTTAATATTTGCTTCTTATAATACTTGTGCATATGCTCAGAACTGGAGTGAAAAATTTACAGTTTGTTGGTTTTAATGGTAAAGAAAACAGTATTTCCTACACTAGCTTTAATGCAGCTGTTTAGGTGCATAAACCTAATTAAAGATCACAGAATCACAGAATATTCTGAGTTGGAAAGGACCCAGAAGGATCGTCAAGTGCAACTCTTAAGTAAATGGCCCATACAGAGACTGAACCCACAGCCTTGGTGTTATTCTCACCATGCTCCAGCCGAGCTAATCTGTGCCAAGGTAAGCAGTCATTATCTCATTTGACTTAAGTCTATGTCAGACCAAAGATACTAGTCATTAAAATCCCTAAATCCTTCACTGCATCATACATATCCCAATTCCAAGGAGTTTTGATTGGCCCCTCTCATGAGGGGGATAATCTGCTTTTTCATTTGCTGTCCTGCCCATTTGATATGTCCTCTCAGTGGACCCTTAACATGGAGAAGGGTCTTTAATCCTCAGGCCCCTTAATCCTCTCTTTTTGAGTAAACTCACACTAATTCTTTAACTACTAGCAGGCCAAACTCAACTTGGGTAGCAGCAATCCTTCAATAGAAAGCCCATCTTGCTATCACTACAATGCAAGAAAATCCATGGTTAGGGTTTTCTCCCAATATTCCTGAAAACTCCTACACCTCCTGCATCTTCCTTGGCAGTCTTTAAGGAAATCACAATTCCTTTTTCTCCTTTTTTGAACATCCTTGTTAGCAGTAGAAAGGAGCTATTGAGAACTGGTCAAGAGATGCTTTTTCCTATTCAGCTGTGTCTTGTGGAACCTCAGTCCCAGCCCTGGCTCCCCAGAGGGGTGATATTCAAGCTCAGGACAGATCAAATGTAATGGAAGTAAGGTTGTTAGCTTTTTT
>VZTB01008019.1:534917-563720 GCA_013397245.1 Thryothorus ludovicianus | reverse complement strand
TCCTCTCCTCTCCTCTCCTCTCCTCTCTTCTTTCTGCTATGCACATGGTGCACATATGAATTCTTAGGTTGTT
Organism: Thryothorus ludovicianus; assembly: GCA_013397245.1. Classification (NCBI taxonomy): domain Eukaryota; kingdom Metazoa; phylum Chordata; class Aves; order Passeriformes; family Certhiidae; genus Thryothorus; species Thryothorus ludovicianus. The sequence goes on along the minus strand of VZTB01008019.1, from coordinate 563,647 downwards.
TTTATTTTCCTGTAGAACTGCTCATACCCTGTGGTTACTCCAGTGATAAGGTTCAGCTGGTCTAACATATGACTTTCATGCTTCCTTTCTTTGCTATCATATTCCTCTCATAAATTACTATTCCTTGTGAGTGAGGTTGGGAATGAGGCAAAGGAACTGTGTTTCAGCTGTGACAATGCAAAGAGTAGATGACTTCTACATTTTTTTTTTTGTTTCTGGGTCCAGATTTTTCTCTCTTGGGGAACAAACATTTAACATTTGAACGTGAAAGTCTGAGATACTCATCACAAACTTTCTTCATAATTATTGTAGAAAAATGAGTTTCAGTAGGAGTATTTACTCGCCCTGTCTTGGGGGCCTACTTTTATCCTCTGTGTGTGAAGAGAATTGAGAGCTGTGCTGGACACAAGTATGTGAGAAAGTTACCAAATTCACAATAGGTCAATCCACTTCTGCATTTTTTTGTTCCTCCCACTAATATCCCACCCTTGCCCAAAGCATTGTTTTGTTTCTCTTGAGCTGGAAATCGAGTGAGTGGGGAAGAGGGAGAGGCTCACTTCGATGTCAGACCTACAACAGTGTTTATCTGTAGTAAAGGTGATGGCAGGAGTCTGCAGTTTTGCTCTCCAGTCCTTGCACAGTCGACAGGTTGCTTTCTGCTTCCTTGTTGCAGTCTTTTGCTTCTCAGCACATCCTACCATTTTGTAGATAAGGGAAATGTGACTGAAAATGCCAGCTCAAAAATATCATGCACAAAAATCTGCTGCCTCTTTGTGTCTGTGCTGGCTGCCTGTGACATCTCACTCGCTGCCCTTGTAGCTCACTGCTGGTTTTTTTTGCAGTCATGTTAACTGAATTTACATGCTGCAGTGTTTCCAAGACCACTGCTGTCCTTCACCTACCCCAGTGGCACTACTTAGAGCAGGAGGAAATGGAAATGTTACAGCTGTCATAGCTGCCCTTGCTGCCTGGTCTTGGAAAGGGAACTGCATTAGGCATTAATTATTCTTATTTCCTCTCCTTATTCTATCCTTCCTCCTCTCTCCTGCTGACCTTTCTAAATGTTAGGGAACCCTGATTTCAGTCCATCCCTCACCTCCACCTGTCTCTGGCTAGAAAAAGACAAAGAAAAATCACAGATGTTTTGTGTAGCAAGAGACCAAGGATTGTATCATAGAATCATGGAATGTCCTGACTTAGAAGGGAACCACAAAAATCATTGAAGTCCAGTTTCTGACACAGACTCTGTCCCTTTGTTGCCGTGCTGCCTGGGGAGCTTAAGGAGCCTGGAAGAGTTCAGCAATGCCCTCAACTGCACAGTGAAAATATACACTCCTGAATGCCCTTAGACTCCCCACATGCTGCAATCCTTGAAGTTTAGCACATAGAATTATTATTTATTTCACACTTTTTAGGAACTAGAGGTCAGGACTATGTCGAACTTTGTAATCCTTTTATGGACAGATACAAACTCTGTACCATGGTTCAGAAATATCATTTTCTGACTTTACTGCTGGTTAAGAGATGACCCCTAAAGCTACCTTTATGGACAGATTAGAAATACCTGATATTAAACATAGGCACTGAAGTGTCTGACCAGCAGAGCACACGGAGCACTTCAATGCCTCAGGGTATCTGAACTCTTTAAATTAATCCCAACCTCTTCCTCCTGCCTGGTTGGCAGGGAAGCTGAATGGCAACTGAGTGTGCAGGTCTCTGTATCACCCAGCTGAGACTGAACATGGCTAGGCAGTGAGAATGTTCCTCACCTATTCACAGGCAGAAACCTGCAACAACAGGTTCCTGATAAGAGCCACTGAAGCAGAAGAACCCATTAGTACCAATATGGAGTTTGAGCAGCCTATTAAAGGCACTTTTTAATATGCCAAAGCTGACAGGGGCCTGGATTTGATGACCTATAGGGAGATTCTTTCTGCTTTTAAGACTTGGTGAACGATAAAGTCTTTGCATAAATTTACAGAGAGCTTTTTATAGTGAAGGGGGGAAAGGAGCGTGAAAGTGCAGACTGTAAAATGTTGTCAGGGATAAGTTGCCGCTGATGTGGAAGGGAAAAGCTGGTAGCAACCCAAAGAGTTTATAAAACAAGGCAAGTAGGAAGGTGTCTGATCCATTGAACTTTCTCTCTGCTTTATGAATACTCAGTGCTTTCCTCTGCCCACCTCCTTTCCTTTACACACAGGACTTGCATGGTAGACAGTAAATGGAATGTAACCATATATCACTTGTCTCTTGACCATTGACTCCCCAGTTTCTTTCATCTGAAGAAAGGATTTCCATGTTTGCTAGAGGAAATCAAAGTGTAGGCAAGGGCAAGGTAAACAATAATGCACTGTGAGAGAGGTGTGTTCAGTGACTCGAGCATAGTGACTGGCTCAGGGTTAGTCATGCCCTCTCACTCAGGAGGAAGAATTCAATCTCCCCAGACAGGTCAGTGAAAATGTCTGCTCATTTTCTTCTGAGAATGAGAAAGTGAAATGGTTGAGAAAAGGAAAACAGGACAGTAAGGAAAAGATGTCCCTTCACAAATCAGTGATATCATAATTTTAAATATTGCATACAGATTTGGCCTTCTTATCTCAGAAACAAAAGGGCCCAAAGACAACACACAATAAAAGGCCAAAATTCTGGTTCTTCATGTTCATCTGATGTTCAGAAACATCCCAATACAGAGTTCTTCAAGAAATTGAAATGAGAAACAGAAATTACCTCCTGGAGGTGTTTTCCCTCAATTCCTCAGGCTGACCAAAAAAAACCAATTAAAACTGGTCTCTAAAGCACCATCCAGACTCCCTGAATACGTGGTGAAAATGCAGTGGCTGCTTTACACACTGTCCATGCACATATATCCATATTCTCTCCAAGCTCTTTGGAGCAAAAGACTCAATTTGGCAACATCACCATTACCTCTAGAGTCTATTTTCACTGTGAGGACAAGCAGAACAGAAACAGAGCTGAATATAGAGGACTAGGGAGACCAGTGCTGAGTTGTAGATGATGGCACAGCCCAAGGTCAATTTATTCTCTGTGACTCTTCTCCTTGGCAGGATTACAGAAAAAGTGGCAGCTGCTGGGGTGCAAATATGTACCCTCTGCACTGAGATGTTGGTAGGTGGTGGTTAAATTGCTTTTGTCACGAGCTCTTACAAATTACTGGGACTAAGGAATCCTCAGGGTCCTAATACCTGGGCTGTGGATCCTCACTGAGATTTTCTGCAAATGTGGTTTTTTTTTCCCTAGTGCAAAATAGTTTCCCTGATGAAGAATAGTAGGGTTCAAAACCAAATATCCCCTTCCTGAATAGAAATAACTTTTTGTGATCATTATTATTATATTAGGAAGAGAAAAATGATAAAGCCCTTAGTAAAGGTCCCAGTGTGCCTGTAGCTGGTGAACTGGGAAAAGGGAGGGAGCACATCTCACAGCTGCTTTTGCTCTATGAGCTTGGAGGTATCCTTTGTGCCAGGTGGCAACACATCATCAGAGAGTGAGTGAAGGTGGGAGCATATTTATTTCTTTAAATCCTGGCATCTGTCCCTGCATCCTCCCCTCTGCTGAGGGAGTAGTCATGGAAACAGCCAAGGACAGCCTTACTCCAGCAGCAAAGGTTTGGTCCCTTCTGTGGGGCAAGGAGAGACACTGAGAAGGAAAAATGCTGTCTGAGGTGATAGGGTCATCCTCAAATACATTTAGCAAGTGTCATCAAACCTTTAATTTCAGACAGAACTGAAAGGGACAGAAGAATCCTAGGTTTAGTGCCTCCTCTAAAGGACACCTGAAGCAATTTTGCTGGTTGTGCTTTATGTGAGAAAATGTTCAAAAGAGCTGTTGCAATTTATCACGTCAATAACTCCCAGACAAAAGGTGCCTAATAACACTGACACAACAGACTATAATGGTTGTGTGGGAACCTTTACATTTATTATTATACCAATGACCCATAGACCATGGAAATGTTTATTTCTTTCCACAGAAATCTTTACTATTCTGTTAAGTACCATGAAAAGGAGATGAAATGAGAACAGCTATATTCAGCATGCTAAGAAACAAAAGACATTTGAACCACTTTCAATTCAGTCCCAATTCACATTCTTAATAGGAACAATTAAGGAAACATGCCAAAGAGTCTGAGCATATATATCTGGCACAAATAGCACTGCTTTTCTGTGTTACATCTTTAAAATGAGGCAAAAGATGGGAGTGAAGTGCAGATCTTTGACCTTGACTTTGCTAATATAAACACACAGCACAGTGTACACACCGTATATTTTGAAAAATCCTTGGACTGTTCTCCCCAGGGAGAGCAGAAGGACTAGAAAGACCTACACATGACAGATGCTAATCATGTCACACTTGTGTGCACCTTCCGGGTACTATGGTGATGAGGCTGTTTAAGTCCCCAGATAGGAAGAGACACGGACATTTGTGCTGAATTGCCTGACTTTTAGCAATTTAAAGATGACCCTTCACATATTTTTCCTATAGGTTTGCTCTGTTAATATTTATACAGGGAGGTATTAATAAACAGTAGCTTTTCATAAGTAAGTACTCAGCAAGTTAACCCACTGTCATTTATCAGTGAGAAGGGAAGGTATAATAGATTTCAGCATTTTGAAGTCTATGCACACAAAGTTTAATTTACCAGTTTTCCCAAGGGCCAGCAGCATGGATTTATAGCTCATTGCAATGAGGTCCTCAACTGTAAAACAGCTGGTTATACAAGCAAAATAATGTATAAATGATACAAATATAAATAAATATTACAGAATAAACATAGTGATTAGAGCTGAATAAAAGGCAGGCTAGCTTTAATTATGGCTACAACAGCCTGGAGTAAATAATACTAGAGACTGTTAGGGCAGCTGAATTGCTGTGTTCAGTGCTGTTGCAGAATCATTGCAATATTCATGCAGGTGGGCAAATATGAAAAATCAACAGTACTGAGTGAAGAAAACCTTCCTCACCATTTTGCTTGGGGTGGCTTTTTTGAGACAGTCCAAGTGTAAATCACCTGTACATCTGACTGGCACAGGATCCATCAGGGCCCCTCCAGGAAGGTGACTTGTCAGCCCAATGACAACTGCCTGGCAGGGCAGCAGCAAACCTGGAGCACGTCTCAGAGCTCCATCCCATCCACCCTGCGTGTCCTGAAGAGAGCTGAACTACAGTGTGGATTCAAGGCCCATCCAGATTAGGAAAAAGCTGTAGTTGATAAATAAGAAGTGGGTAGTTCTTTCAAGCAAAATGTCCTAGCAGTGCAGAAACATTTGATTAAAGAGGGACTACCTCTGTATCTGAAACTTTGAGCCATGTTAGGGTTTATACCAATGTGTTTTGTGAAAATGGTGCAGCAATCACAATATTAGGTCAGTCCATTCCCACTCCCATTCCCATCACCAACCTGCTCCATTCCCACTCGGAACACTCACCATCCTGGCACTACCTACTGTGCTGCATACACTCCTGTTGACTCATAATAGCAGGAGACTGTAATTAAGGTGGCTGTCTAATCTTCCAGAAAGCTAAACTGTAAAACCAAGGAGTGAAATGAGCAGTTGAAAGTCCCAGGCCACATCTAAGAAAGGTTTGAAATTAGAAACTGGATTGGAAGCATGCGCTTTGAAGCCTTGTAACCACAGCTATCTTGGCTTCCTCCTTGCCTTGACTTTCATAAAAGGAAGGAAATGCTGCTCTACCTCACAGGGTAGAGCATACAGAGTGTGATTTTTCAGGCTTCACATGCTATGTGAGGGAAAAAAAAGCAAAAAAAAAGTGATGAATCTCATGAATATAAGAAAGCTAAACTTTTTTGATTAATCTGTATTAGAGTGGAGTGAATTATTTTTAGATTTTCTATCACTCATCTCTGAATAGTTCATTAACAAGTATATAAAATTAATTTTTAGCTAATCTATAAATGGGAGTAAGTTCCAGGGCTTTTCCTTTGCTGAATCAGGCCAGGGATTTTTATTTTTCTTTACTACATTGCAATCATACAATATTGTCCAATACTCTATTTTTTCACTAGGTGACCTAAAGAGTTATAAAATATTTTTCTGCTTGTTGTTTTACAATAATAACACTTTTAATGTTGTGGTTTAACCCAGCCAGCAGCCAAGGATCCCCTTGCTCACTTTCCCAGAAGTGGGATGGAGGAGAGGTAAAAGTGGAAAAGCTCATGGGTGGAGATAAAGACATTTTAGCAGGTAGAGCACATGCAAATCAAAACAAGGAATCCATTCACCACTACCCAGGGGCAGGCAGCTGTCCAGCCATCCCCAGGACAGCAGGGCTCCATCACTCGTAGTGGTGACTTGGGAAGACAAATGCCACCATAGCTCTGAATGTCTCCCCTTTCCTTCTTTTTCCCCCCAGCTTTATACACGGAACAGGATGCCACAACACCTGGGATATCCCTTGGGTTGGTTGGGGTCAGCTGTCCCCTCCCAACTCCTTGTGCTCCCCAGTCAATGGGGTGAGGGACAGAAAAGGCCTTGATGATGTGTAAGCCCTGCTCAGCAATAACAAGTCCATCTCTGTTTCCAGCAAAAATCCACACAGACAAATACTAGCTACTGCAGAGAAAATTAACACTGCACAGCCAAAACCAGCACAGCAGAAAAAGACAGAAAATTAAAATCTTGTGTGTTTATTCTAAGTTTGTGTCTCTCCAAACTAACAGGGTAAATGACTTGGACTTGTAGGAAAGACGATAGGGCTCCATGGCCTAAAAGATCTAATGATGCAAATAGTAAATCCACATTTACTTTATTAATACAATTCCCTTACTTTATTAATATATTTTTTGTTTAATTGAAATATGACATCAATAGAAGTATTTAGCACAAATTTAGAAGGAAAAGCTAGTTTCCATGAAGCAATAGCTCTTGCATCTTCATGATATAAAAGATGGCTTTCTCTAACCTAGTACAAGTTTTAGCTAGATTTGAGCCTTAGACAAGGGGCTCCAGCCAGTGTTATGATGAAAAAGTTCTCACATCAAGGTCTCTTTACACTGCAGCCTATCCTTGACAAACCCTTGCCAGCCCCCATCCATCTGGAGCTCTCAGCTCTCCTTAGCCTGAGCCTTGGTCCTGGCCCCGAGCTGGCAGACACACCAACACATTCATGCCAACAAGTTCCCTCTGTACTCCACCTTTCCCACTGCCCTCTCCTTTCTAATCCCCCCACTGCTGCTGCTTTTGGTTTGCTTTCTGCCACTAACAATACACATAACCAGAAATTTCTTGCAAAAACATTTGCCTTGCATCCTGTGCTTTCCTTGGGCAGTCACACTCCAGCTAGAGCTCTCTTCCTCTCAAATCTAGTGGCAACCTTAGCTCTAATTCTAACTATAGGCTGAGCCTTACACAAAGCTTCCTAGTGTGGGCCTACACAAAAAATTTCTCACAGAAGAATTTTCTCTTCATCCTACCCTTTATTTTGGCAACTGCTTTCCAATCCCACATCAATTGGGTTTCCCTGTTATCTTTTTCCTCCACCACTAACACCTCTAGGCATTAGACTGGGTCCTCAAACATGTGTCCAGATGCTTCCCCCTCCACACACACAGACCCCAGTTCTTTTGGCAACCTATTTGTTCTCTTTGAATCTCCTTCTCAGCCACATTCCAGCTACTGGAACAAGCTCCCTCTTTCTTTGATGCTTAACTCTGGCAATAAATAGAAAACGAATCCAAGCCTTGGATGGGGTCTTATGGTCCACATGGAAAACAGCTCGCAGGCAAGGTTTCCAGTCTTTACAGACCACTCTTTCCTTTGTCCTGGTTCGTTTTCTTCTCTCCGCTTTAAACTTAAAAGTAAATCTAACCTTAACCTGAGCTTTAAGAAGGCCAAAAAAATATGGCTGAGACTAAAATGACCTCATGTAAAAACTATCCTATTGTCCTGTTATTTTGGTGTGGCAGCCTACTTTTCACTCATACTCCAGTGGGAGCTCATGGCTCCACCTTTCTCTCTAAATGATGAATTTAAGCCTCAACCTAGCAGCACTCCATATGCCCATGTTCCTTCAGGCAGTATCCATACAAAAACAATTATTTTAACCACATTCCTTTTGCTCTCCCCTCCCTTTGCTTTGGCATCTCATTTCCAGCTGCCATCCTGTGATCTCTCTGTTTCTCACTCCCAAACCTTGCCCTAACCCTACCTCAAATAGCAGCAGCTATACAGAAAGGCAGCACAGCTCTGATGTTCTTTTTCAGCTTTTAGTCCATGCTTTTATCCTTTCTGGCTACTTATCTTTGACTTCTGAAGATGGGGGTGGGGGGAGGTGGGAGGTATCATGAGAAAAGGGTTGAGGGTTAAAGTTCATAACACTCTTCAAGCTATGCTTTCTTTAAAGTGCAGGCTGTGCTATATATACTTCTATCCTAAGAGCACAAGAACTGCTTGGATTTTCATAAGCACATAAGACATCTGTAAACATCCAGAGATTAGGCTTGGGTAAATCTGCACATTTGAAAATTGTCCCAATCTTACAGCACTTTGAATCATTATCATATTAACAATTCACGTAGTTCTAATAAACTGAGTAATTCATGGGCTTCTGAATGTCCTTTCTGATTTCCATTAAAGTCAATGTCAATTTTGCCTTTGAATTCAATGAGAATGCCCAGCTATGACAGCTATTAAGTATCTCTCCCACTGTTATAATAATGAGCAAGGCTACAGTAAGTGAGAGCCCAATCTTGAAGGCCTAAAATAGAGAGAGAAAACACTTTAAAAATGTCATATGCTCCCATTTCACAGATGGAAGAAAAATCAAAGAGAGATTTATAGCATGTTTACACAGATGGGTGCAGCCAGAATCAGCTGTGGTGCAGAAGCCGTATTGCTGCATTAGTTCATTGTGAGTGAGCTAATTAGGATTTTGACAGTCTTTCTTGGGTGAATCTAGTTGTGGCCTCTTCAAACTTTACTGCCACCAGCTGTCTGCTTCACACTTATACCAGAGATTACTGCCCCTACATCTGGCTCAGCAGATGTGCTTGAGCATCAGCTGCTCAATTTCACAGTTCAGCATCTTGGCTTCAACCTCACCAAAGGTAGGCATACACTGAGAGCTGGAAATGGGAGTTGAGTGGCCAAGACACAAGTATGTGCCTATCCATAAGTCTGTGCCTTCCTACTGGGACAGTAACTTCTGCTGGAGGAGTCAGAGTGATAAAATAATATCTGGAGCCTCCTGAAGCAGAGGATCTCTGTCAGCATGGGGCATTTGGGCATATGGGTCCCAGATGGAAGCTGGCTCACATCCACAGGCTCCGAGCACAGGCAGAGGAGCTCCTGTTTGCCTGCTTCCAACCCCTTGAGCACATCTAGAGAGATTGCCCAAGGTGACACAGGAAGTCATGGTAGAAACCCAGCTTTGATCATCACAACTTCCAGAAGACCTTGAGATTTTGAAAAAAATACCACATTGAAGAAGTGGACTTCCACAAGGAGAACAGTGTGTCTAAGATCCTCTTCTCTCCCCCCTTGGAATACATATGTTCAGTGTATCCATATGGCAGTGAAACCAATCACACTGTAGTTGTACACAGCCCTGTATTTCCCCCATCCTTTATATACTTAACTGGTTTTCACCTAAAGTTGACTTCTGAATCGTGGCAAGGACTCAAGTCTCAATGGAAAGTTCAAATTCCCTAGGAACTTCTTTTTCCTATAAGTTATTTACACTTTTGCAAGGCCCATAGCAGTACTAAGCCCTCTGGGCATGGTTTGTTTCCAGTTGTTGTCTCTTAAACTGAAACGGTGTGATTCTGGAGGTTTTATAATTATGCTTTATAAAAATATTGACACAGCTTTGGTAATAGGTGCCTTCCCCTCATTTGGAGTGAACTCATAATTTCTCTCCTTTCCTTTCAGTCCCCCAAATACTTGCTGCATGTCAACACCCCTATCCCCTCCCTACGTGTCTGTTTTCAGATTAGCCACAGCCTCAGCTTTGGCTCACTGATATTTTTTGTGATGGAATCAAGAATAACACGCACTCCAGTGCTCCAAATAGTAAGCAAATTCTCCTGCATGGAATTTTGGTTTTCAGATCTAAAATCTCCCTATTTTATCATGGAGTTTGCATAAAGACCTTGTTTCTCTGCCTGCTTTAAGTCTCCAAATTGCAGCACTCCTGGCTCTGAGATGCAACAATTCTGAATCCAGGGTGAGTCTCTCCAGACCTCATAAGGTGTTTGAGTCTGCAGTTTTGGTCCATCTATGATTTTTTTGGACCATGCACCATCTGGAACTTTTGACATTCATGTTCATTCCTCTCCTGAACTTGAGCTCCCTGTTTGATCTCAGGGAATTCACATGATGCTTCTGTGACTCACCTTGTCATCCTGCTTATCTATTTATAGCATAAACTCACGGGAGCAGAGCCATCCCTTCCTGTGAGCATGTAACATTTTGTGTTACACTGCATCTGCAGTAATGCTGACCTGCCCTCTGCTAGTCTCATGCAGATAATAAGGGCGCAAGAAAAGTACATTTGATACTTTTTTTTAACTACTTTTTTACCTCGGCTTCTGTTGCCTCCATCCCTTCCCACAACATTATCCTTCAATTTCTTCCTGAAAGACAGTAATGTGCCTGAGTCTGTAATGCATTATCTTCTCATAAAGGGTTATGTAATATTTTATATGCAGGATGCTGTATGAAAATAAATTGCATTACTGTACTGTATTAGGAAACTTTATCATAGACAGAAGGCATATTGCATCCTGTTTTTCTTGGAGGCTGAAACAACAAAACTGTATTAGGGATGGATGTACACATTGGACACTTGGGGGAGGAAGCCTTGGGATATTTGTCATTTAACTTGCTAAATTCCATCATTTCTTAGCATGCTAATTAATTCACAAAGAGTGTAGAACCAGCGTCTTTTTTTCCTGTCTGGGTTGCTGTTTATTTCTTCTCAGGACTGAGTAGTGTTGCACCAAACACAAAACAGTGTTGTTCAAGGTAAAATACACGAGCTTGGTGATCACATCTTGATTGCACATAGCTTACGTCACAGACCCTAATGTGTCTTCTGTTTCAGAGTTCTCTTTTACCTCAAATTAATTCAAATATGTTAGTATTTACAGATAATGACCCCCCTCTTTCTCTACAGGTAATAAATACTTTTTAAACAATGAAGGCAAGGTTTGAGATTTTATTCAGCTACTTTTGAGGTGGGGTAGCTTGCACCAGCCAGTTTTAAAACTGGGTGATAGAAAACAGCCAAACATCTGTACGTGGATAGAGCATAAGACTTGGTGCAAAAAAATGATGAAAGCATTTTCTGAATTTGATCGTTTGAAATACTGTGCCATTAAAAAGCCCAAATCTATGAAAGTCAGTGTTATTTAAGAGTTCCTACAGCTGAGGTAAGGCCTAAAACCCATAGATCTCCCTGCCCTTGGGCCCATGTGAACATGGCATTGACAGTCTTCAAATGTTTCTCTTTCAGACATGATGAATGGCTATTCATAAATGAATTTTAGCTGGTTGTGCTGGCTTTATTGAAGACTCAGATCTCCTTTAACTGTATCAGCCTCTCACTGTAATTCAGATGTCTCATAAATACTGTCCCTTGCCCTGTGCTTTGCCCCTGTAAATGCCAAAATGACTGAACAGGCTGTGGGGGAAGTGAGTGCTGGAGTTTGGACTGGGTAAAACTAGATCAGAAACATCACAGCTGTACATGGAAAAAACTTTGCCTGGGTCAGTGAATCTTCTTCAGCTCTTCACCCTTAGCAATTGTCCCTAGCACATCTTTTTCCCAGACCACACTTGCTTGGTGAAACTAACGAATTTCTGATTAAGTGCTCTGTCTTTGTTACATGGTGGTGATTTCTGATGCTTTCTGAGCACTGATGAGGCACCTCTCTAACAGTGGTGTGGTCCAGATGCAGCTGGGGGTTTCCACCTGGACCTGAAATCCTTGCAAGTCATTGGCTGTTAGTTGCTGAGACTACCAGGAGATTTTAGGTCAATTTTTAACTCTTCCACATGTAAGCCTGTTGTTTGTTTATGAGCTGGTTCTTTTTTGGGTAAGCGTGGGAACTGAGGGTTTTTTCTGCAGGTGCAAAATAAGCACAAATAATGTATAAACAGATGGTCCAACATCCTTTTCCAAACCTTTGTTAAAGTCAGGCATTTTCAGACAGTCATTTTTCCTAAACAATTTAGGAAAATGTTTTATGTCTGGAAAATAAGCCACATACTCAACACGTGCACGTAAAACACTAATAGATTCAAATAGCAAAAGAAACAATCAAGCTTCATTGAACTCTTGATATTCTATTTATGGAAACATTGGGCGAAACCCTTTGCAAATGAAGATCTACTAATCTGGTAGATTGCATTTGTTCTTGACTATAATTTTTTTTTCTTAAATTTTTATCAATATAGCTATTTATCTAGAATCTGTATTTGTTATATATGCACGCATATACGCATTTATATATATTTTAAGATCAGAAACTAAATAAACATAAAAAATAAAATATATTTATATATTTTTCATTTTTCTGTTTTTTTGGGTTTATAATTTTATATTCCTATTTTAAAAGTAATAAAAGACACTGAGTTGTCTTAATTCTGAAATTCAGTGTGATTGAACAACTGGTTATACTCTAAACACTTGTATTTCTTACTCCTTTCAATGTGATCTTTTTCCATTCCTTTTGTTCAACTACCCTTATCCAGCTATAATTTTTACAACCAGTTATTTGATCCTCTTTTCACTTAATTCAACAAAATCAGAACAATCCTTTCCCTTTGTTTTTTCTGTGTTTGTTTGCACTCAAGTCCAGCTGTGAGCTGGGGTCAGGGTACCATCATCAACTGGAGTCATGTTGAGTTAGTGGCATGCTGGGGACAGAGGTATGTTCCCTGTAAAGCACTAAGAATCACCCTTTTAGAAAAATTCCCAATGAAAAGATGAATCCAGCTGCCTTCCTCCATTTGAAAATCTCAGTCCAAGGTTTTAATCCAAATATTTTCCTGTTAGATCTGAAAGGGACATGACAGTTTCCTGAGATTACAGATTTTTTTCTACAATGTTAGAGAGCTTCTCACACTGGTTGCCTTGTGAGCTGAACAGTATTTTCTATCCCTGACTTTGGAGAAAGTGAGATTGGATAACTGAGTCTCTCAGGGATGCTGAGCATTGCAGTGGGTGTTGATGCACAGAATCTAACCTTGTGCCCAGACGAGTCATTGCATGTTTACATGAGCATTGTGGATGCAGCAGGAAGATTTCCTTTGAACCTTTCTGTTCATCACCAAACTTAGGGTTTCTCAACTTCCTTCTTTTAACATGACTCTGAACTTGATTGTTTTCAGTATATACACATATATTCACTTATTCATTCAGATTTTGAGGGAAAACTTCATGATATAATTCTTCACAATTTCAGAAATGTAAATCACTAATGATGGTACTGCTCCTGATCCTTTTCTCCTGTAAACTGCAGTTTTGGGGAGATCTTACTTGATGTTGTGACTTAATAAGATAACAATGAATTATCCTAAACTGTATTTCTATTAAGAACCTTTGCTTTAGGAAGCTCTTCCTTTCCTACTCTTCTGCACTATAAGAACATCACACAATTTTTGACCAACTTAAAAAGGTATCTTTATTAGAAAAAACAAAATATCAATAGATCTATTTTGTTACACTTTTTTAAGAATAGGCTTTTGTTTATGTTGTCAGAGTAAATCTATTTCTGCTTGAGTCAAAAATAGTTGGGGAATCCAAGTGTTTGATATTTGTGATACTTAATGAAAACATTGTGCCATGAGAAATTTATTATTGCCTTTGTCCCTCATTTCATTCAGAGGAAGGAAAAGCATTCTAAAGGGATTTGGAAGCTAGGGCAGGCAATGAAGTAATTCTGCAGTGGCACATAGGTAATTCTACATCAAAAACAACTCTAAGTGGAACAATTTTTAAATACCAAAAAAATTGCCAAAGAATGAATGACCAGGAAAAGTGTGACATCCCTTCAAAGATGAAGAATGTGGCATTTCATTGTGACATAACTTCATTCTGCTTTGCAATGTCCTGTTCCTGGCCATGTCCCTGCTCCTGGCCATGTGTCCCCTTTTGTCTCAGCTGAAAAGAAATCTGTACTTTTCATATTTCTTTTTAATGAAGTTTGATAGATTTGCTTAAATCTCCTGCAAAAAATCATTTCCTGATGTGAACAGCTGACATGAGCACATTTCCTAGGGAGAAGAGTTTCTGAAGTTCCTCTGCAACTGTATGGAGAAGGGGCAGGCTTGTCCTGCTGTGAAAAGAGAGAAGTTTGTCATCAGACAAAGGGATTTGAAGCTGCTGCAACCCTGCTTGGAAAGCTCAGACAGCCCATAGACACATAATGTGTGTGTATGTATATATATGAATGTGTGTATAAATCATAGAATCTTAGAATCATAGAATATCCTAAGTTGAAAGGGACTCACAAGGATCATCAAGGCCAATTCCTGGCCCTGCACAGCACAACCCAAAAATCACACTCTGTGCTTGAGCATTGCTTCTGATGGCACTGGTGAAGCTCCTGCCTTGAGAATGATTGAGCAGCAATGACAGTAGGATCTGTAGCAGTCAGAAATATGCGGAAGGGAAGGGCATTTTTTCTTTCTAAGGTGAGCAGACTCCATCTGCCTCTTACTTTTTATTTACCTTGGATAAAAAAACCAAAACTTGGTTCTGAATGCTTTTGCTTCATTCTTAAACAATTTTATTATGTTTTTTTTTATGCCAGCAGTCAGGTTCTGCAGTTTGTTACAGCTGTGAAAACCTGAGATAACTCTAGATTTTCCTGTGCAACTGCTCTGTCAGAAATGGGCTTTTGATATCTGACATGAACTGTCTGCTTCCTGTCTTGCCTAGTACATCAGATATCATCCATATTTCATTGTGAATCACACTGTAGTTAAACATGTAAAACACATTTTGATAATAACCAAAGAGCTAAAGGAAGGTTATACACAGGAAAAAAAAATAATCTTCTTCATGGCCTGCTTGTATTCACTTAGAATTATATACCACTTACAGACAAAAAAAAAGGACATTTTATCAATTCAAAACAAGAAATAAAATCTGTAGGTTAATGGAAAAGGAATTTGGGTTGATGTGAGTCAGATTAAAGGAGAGTGGACAATGTGGGAAAAGCCTTTAGTGGATTCCAGCCTGGACTCCTGGGACCTGTGAAGCAAACAGTGAGTGATGCTTTGCCTTGAGACTCCATGGGCATTCTGCAGGCAGCCTGATGGGAGGGTCTCACTGCAGTCTGGTTTTGACTTCAGAAATGAAAATCTGGCTTTTTGTGTTTGTAATTCTCATTAAGATGATGGCTGCATAACATGTGACCTGGCTTTCAAGAGAGTATGTGAATTCCTTTCTATCTGTCAAGGTCTCTGTCTCTGTGTAATCTAAGCACGGAGCCTATTTAGTAATTCTGCTTCTGACATGCTTTGTGGCTTTGGGAACTTCACTTGGCTTTATCTTCCTCATAAAGAAGCTTATTCATCTGTAAAATGAGGATAATAATATTTCCCTACCTAAAGAGTGTTGGAAGGCTTATTTTGCTAATGTTTGTGAAGTATTTTGAGATCCTTATATTGAAAGCTCTATAAAAATGCAAAGTATCACTTAATCCCCTGGGCCTGCTATTATTTAAATATGTTGGTTGTTGTTTTGCACTATTTATCTTTGTCCTTTATGTTATTTTTAATACAATATTATTATTGCTGTTTTACTACAATATAAATGTGACACAGGAATTAATCTTCCTCTTATGAATATTATTTATACATAACAATACAAGGCTGGAACACAGGATTTACCTGGTAACTGAACAGTGGCATAATTGCAACCAATAACAAAGCAATAGCATCTGATAATGCAATATTAAAAAATCTTATTGCTTCATATCTTGTGTCCAGATTGGTTGTACAAGTTGTGGTGGCAAGCTTACAGCCTTTAATGTAATGGCAAGTTATTAGGGAATATACAAATGTTCTGCACATATAAATGTGATTTGCTAAAAGCCTCGACCAATGCAGAATAAAAGTTCTTCCTTTTAAACTCTAATTGGAAGTTAACCTTTAGCTCACAAATCCCAGTAAAGGAAATGGCTTTTCTAATCTTATTTGCTCTTTATGGTTTTACAACATTATGTTGTTATTTCTGAATTATTTTTTATTTTTTTTCATATAGTTGACATTAAGAATATCAACATGACACACAAGATGAGTGATAATTCAAACATTACGGAATTGTCCCAAAAGGCAGACCAATGGTTTGCTTAGTCCAATATCCTTTAACTAACAATAGCCATTAATAGATCAGTTCAGAGGTTTACAGCACTAATTTTTCTGTATTTTTTAATATCAAAAAGGATCACTATGACCATAATATAGCTGTACGAAGAGCTATTGCAAAGGCATGATAGTAGCAACATCTCTGAAAATGCCTAATTTTTTCTAGATGCTGTGAAAAAATAAGGATTCACTTCTATATTCTGTAATTGTAGACTATCATTTTAATTGAATAACACTGTATTAGAGACAGAGGCAAAAACCCGTTAAATAGTGCTGCCTTTTCCATTATCTTGAATATTTCTCTTCAGTTCTTCTCACTCTTCAGAGTCGATGACTTACTGACCTTTATTCTTTCAGCTTATTCCAGCATTTTCTGTCAACACAACAATCTCTTATAGCTCCTCATCATTGCTATCTAATAGAGTAGATATGTTAATATGCAGGCACCCTTTGGAGTGAAAGGAGTTCAGTGCCAGGAATTCACTGGGATTCTTTCTTCTATATATACATATATGTATTTTACTCCTTAATTGCTCCTTCATGGTTTATCCTTAAAACCACATGCATTTTAATTCACTCTTCTCATTTGCTCTCTTAATTCCTCTTGTTTTTTTAAATTACCTCGTAATTTTTTCACTATAACTTGATTGTTCAGATGTCTCTCCAGGGAAAGCATTTCCATTCTCTCTTGTTTCTTGTGTTCAAAATTCTTCTGTCTGTAATAGATTTCCATCTCTTCTAATTTCTTTTCTTTAGGATTACAAGGTTTTGGTTTGTGTTCAGTCCAGTTCTCCTGTTCATTATGTCGATGGGTTTCCTCTGTACTTCAATATTGGAGTTCCAAAATAATTTAGAAGGACATAAAGACTTAAATCAGAAAACCAGTCAAACTTCTATTTAAACCCCATCAACTTAATGTGTGTCAGTGATTTGCCAAATTAGTCTTAAGTGCAAGCAGTAAGTGAGTCCTAAATGGGAACAATAACATTTCTGTGACAGCACTTTCTCAGAGATGGAGGAATTGACTTGTGTGGGGTATTGCCTAATGGCCTTTCCTTCTGTTTTCCCTGAATCTCCTTATTTTTTGTTTCTATATACTCTGTCTTAGGCACTGGTTGTGATTAATATACCTTTGAATCAGCCATCCAGTGACAGATCAAATATTAGGCTCTAAGATGCTGATTTGATGGCAAGTCTGATATTCAGTAGATTATCAGCAAACATTTAACATAAGAGAAGAATAACACGTGCTTGCAAAAATTCTTTTTAAATGTTTAAAAAATAATACAAATCCCAGCAACATAATTATCTCAAATTTGCAATTCATTTATATTTAGATTTTTACATCTGATTTCTCTAATTATGTAAATAATTCTTAGCTGGATGATCAGAGCTAAACTGACAGATGAGGAGTAGTAAGGCTTGCTATGGATATTTTCAAGATCAGTTCTTAAGATTGTGCATTATTAAGGAGGACAAGAACCCAACATCTTTGTGAAGGGAGCTAGGACTGTTTTCATTTGGTGTCAATCTGTCCTTTCGTTTCCGTCCTTGTCACAGGTTTCTTGAGAAATTTTTTCTTGCCTTGTTGATGTTTTTCTTTCTGGTTTTTCCCTCTTCATCATTCACACCATAATTCTGCAGGAGCTGTTCCTATAACTCTCCATAGTGGAGCTTAACTGGATGAAAGCAAGGCTAGCGTTTAGAATTTTTAGCCAACTACACATAACAAAAACATTTTTTACCCTTATGCCAACGAGAAGAATTGTTTGTTGAGTTTTTTTTCTTTATGATTACTGAGTGAAATTATGCCACTTTACAAAAACTTAAGATTTGACCATTACTATTCTGTGCATTGCCTGTTATCTGTCCTACATATGAGGGCAAGGAGGCAGCAGAGCTATCTGATCATGAAAATTCTCAGTGATGTTGTTATGTAATATAGATGGACCCATTAATTATTAAGGTCATCATAATATAATTGTACACAGAACAGCCAATGTACCTGCAACCATTACCAGGATTTATATTTCTTCATCTTGTCTTTTAACAAACCTAAGCACTGAGAACAGCTAACACTGAAAACACAGACCCAGTAAATGACATCATTTGCATGAATAATGGCAAAAAAATAGATCTTTCTGATGGGGGTAAAATTTGAATGTCAGTAATGTGTTGGGATTATCTTCTATTCATAGGATCCTGTATAAAGTAAGCTTAGAGGTCATCTCCTTCTCTGGGACCCTTCTATATTTTCCTTCTAAGGACCCATGGTCACATTCTTCATAATTAAGGGATGGATCTCTATAAATCAAGCACAAAAAAAATGGATTTAAAAAACGGGAAAGATGGTATGCCATTTAAAGTGAAGGATTTCTGAGACTTTAACCTGATAGGTGACCCTTACATTTATATTGCCACTATTTGATTTTTAGTCAAATAATTTAATTTCTCACCCATAACATAGGAGATATACTATCTCATCAGAGCTGGTGAATTTCCCTTACTAAATGAGCTGAAAAAATTCTCATGCCACCAGGAACTGCAAGACGAGAGAAGGAAGAGCTTGGAGGGAAAATCACAAGAAGGTGATGACAAGAGTTCACTGGAGGTTTCACTGCTCTAAGTTTGTGCAGTGTGAATATGAATAGGAATCCCAGAGTGACCCTGAAATTTCAGTGACAGCAACACCTGCCAGCCTGACCCTCTCTCAGCCAATTCCACCACTCGTGGAATGTCAGAGTCATTGTTTCACAGCCAGGACTGCTGGAAAGACACCTGGGGTACTCCTCCCATGGAAGATTATCCTGGGAATTTATTCATTAGTGCTAAATGTTCTCTGAAGTGCTTAGCTACTATTTTTGCAGGGAAAGCTAAGGAATATTTCCATCCTTGGCTGTAAGTTCACAGTAATCTATTTTCCACTTTTTATTTGTTAAATGTACCAACAAATAAAGCCCATTCCTTTTAAATTAAAATCAGTAGTACTCAAGGGTTTTTCTTGATTTTCAAGGTGAAATTGAGCCTGAAGATTTAAACATCAAGGGTTGTTTATGGGCATTTACACTTAGGGAGACAAAATTTGAGATGATGGCTATGGCTTGACACCAGAATCAACGACAGTACAATATTCAATATATATGGATTTGTTTTTCATCAACTGTGTCAAATAAAATATTGTGAAAAGAAAATCAAAGATCACCATCACATGACAATATGATGGTAGTATGCCTTGAAAAAGGTCAAATGAAGGATACTTTTTAATCAGTTTTATTACAGACCTACCTCTTCTATTGAAAATTACTGTGTAGAAAGAATAATTGTATTGCTCAGCATCAAGAAACTGCTTCTCTACTAAATCTCATCTGTGTAGCTGATCATATTTTTTCACAGTATGCTTCTTCCATGGGGCTACATCTTTTTTCTGAAATAAACTCCAGCAAAAAGAAACAGAATTAAGGAAGGTAATGGAGTGCTTACACATGCATAAGCACCCTTCTCTCTTACATGGTGTTCACAGGCCAGACCCAGAGACATCATCAAGAGTTTCCACACAGCAATACAGATTTTGAAAAGCTGGAATTCAGAACCCACTGGAACCAGCAGAATTGGTAGAGATTTCACATCAAGTGAGTATTGATTTCAGCTGCAATACCAGGATTCTCTTTCCAAAGAGATAGCATAAATAGGAGATGGTACAGTTGGCAAAGCAGCTTTCAGCAGAGTAGAATATAAGTTAGACCCTTCATTCCTCCCCTTCCACCAGCACTGACCTGGTGCTGTGGCAGACTGGCATGGCTCCATATTGAATTAACATTTTATAATTCATTCAGCCATGGCTGCTGCTCTGCTTAGGGAAGGTTCTTGAAGCCTTCTTGAGGGTCAACACTGTGAGGGCATGAAAAGAGCTTTTGACTGCCTCTCACTTGCTGGCCCACTCCTGTAGAAAAATATTCTTTCCATACAGATGATAACAGGGAATATAGGAAAGATCTAGGAAAGAAGTAGGCAGAAGTCACTGTCTGTATAAGTACAAGCACAGAGGGCAAAAATAGTTTAAAGACAGAGTGCTGTGCTGCATAAGGTGACATTGATGTATAAGAAGAACTTACTGAAAAATTCACCAGACCTCAAAAATTAGATTTTCCTGATATCACAGTAAGTGTAAGATAAAACATTAGGAACTTCTGTATTTAAAAAATCTAAGTCTTCTTTGGTTTAAGCATGCAAGCATCTTCAAAGCTATTTAGAAATATCTTTGTTAAGCCTCCTTTCCATGCTTTTTTGTCACCTTGTGACCAAGAACCCTCAGTTTCAGAGGAATGCTTGGGAGTTTGGGAAGTGTCCAGCTACAAATCAAGGGGTTTCTAGTAAGTCTGTTAGACTGTGCTCTGTGTTTCAAAGGAGGGAAGAAGGATGTTCCTCAGCGAGGCAAACTGTCAGGCTGCATGAGGAGGGTAAGCAGAAGTGTTACAGCTGTAAAAGAAAGTCTTTAAATGGGGACGTGACCCATATTCTCCATATTTTGGAAGGAATAGCTAAAAACATGATTTAGAGGCAGACATTGTTTTGATATGAAGAATATTTGTTGGTAAAATACCTTATTGTTTTGCATTGACTGACCCCAAATTCATTATTGGTTCCAAGAAAGCAATTTTCTTATCTGACCCTTTGGGATATTTGAATAAATTATAGAGAAAAAGAAGCTAGAGCTAGCTGTAACAGCAAAGTGAGAATGCACTGAATTACTCAGAAGAGATAAAACTGAGTTACTTTAGTTATAAATTTAATTCTTACAGCAGCACTCCCACTAGCCTAATCATAGTTCAGCATATTGGGAATTCTTTCTCTTAATCACCCATTCTTTCTCTGACTTTGGCTTTTGGATAACATTTTTGTTATGTGCATACAATGTATAATGGTGTATGACCATAAATCCTACACTGAAGCTATACACAAGCTCCTAAATCACTCACTGCTTGAAAAAGGTTTTCATTTCAGCCATTTATCCAGGGTTGACAGTGTATCCCACTTTTGCCTTTGTTGCAAAGGGTGTGACTTACACATGCACTTGGATAGAAAGTACAATCCTCACTTTCAGGGAAATCTTTCTGTTACAGCTCATCAGTCTTACATGCAGAAAGGCTGCAGTTAAATGTCTGTCTGCCTTTTTTGCTGCATCTACTGCTTCTCATGAAGTGCTTTGCAGCAAAAGCACATTTAATCACTCCGAGTGATGCCTGATGCATTGGGACATCTGAATCACAATACTGTTGAGTACAGGATGATTTTATCCATCTTTTACATGTATTTAAGTACTTTTGGAACACCCTTCAGCACAGTACCCCAGTGTTGCTGATTACCCTTTCTGTGGGTGCAGCAGCACCCCAGGCAGGTTTGTGTAAGAATGCAATCCTTCAGCTGTGCTTGGGCAGGAGGGTGCAGGGTGGGCTGAATGCCTGAGCTCCAGCTTGGCTTGGGAAATCTGCACTTCACAGTCAACATTGTCATGGCTCTTCTGTGTTCCATCCTCTGTCTGTGCAGCTGGTGCACCACAAGGATTCAAATATCCATATTTTTTCTTTCTTTGGGTCATCCCATTTGTCTGTTATCTTTGTTAATTGAGCTCTGGCTTCACATTTATTTTGAAAATGGTGAATTGAAGGCCAGAGATGAATTGCCCAAGGGCACATATGATTTCTATGGTAAAGTCATGGAGACATTAAAGCACATTAATTATTGAAGTAACCTGCTATTTAAATGGGGGTTGTGCACAGAAGCATGTGGAGTGCAGAGAAGTGGAAACTTGAACCAGTTAATCCATCAGCACAAAGCAGTGCATTATGCTCTCACCAGCTCATTTACCATTTGACTTCAGTTTGTTGGCTCTGTGAGGTGCCCAAGTTGTTGTACCTTGGTTCCAGAAGGACTCAGGGCTGTGCCCACAGCCATGTGAAAGCTGTGGCTGCAGCCTTGCTACCTGATGAGCAGTCACCCCTTGTGCCTTCTAACCATACTTGGATACAGCTCCTGTTTCTGTGTGCCATGGACAGAGGAGCTTGGCTCTCTCTGTATCTGCCTTTGGGAAGAAGTTCTTTGTGTCCTCTGTTTCTTGGCTGTGAATTTTGGATTTATGTGATGGAAGACGTACATGAGGCTCTGTCTACCTTACCCACTCTCTGTTTGGCTGCTTTCTATTAGAATTGTCTCCTTTTAAGTACACTAATGCAGAAGGGCAGGCACATCACTTTCTGTATTCCTGAATCTGACTCAGAACTACCCATGGTCTTATTTATATATTTGCCAACCTACTGTAATTACAATTATATATTAACATTATATTTTACAAGCAACATTAATAGAAGTAAAGGTAATAAGAATATTAGCTGTCTCAATGTTGAAACTATGGGATTATCCTTATGTATTGTTCCTTAGAAACCACAAGTTATACACAGTCCCCTGGCTGCATATAACTCCTGTGGTCTGGCATTTCTTTGGCAGCTGCCCACAGTTTAACTCCCAATAGGCTAAGAGCAGTGTGTAGTGGAAAGAAAAGCATCTGTTTTGTCATAGCAGTTCTTGCAAAGTCAGCTGAGTCAGCCACAACTTCAGGGGCTCCTGGAAGCAAATGCCTTCACATCCAGCTCAGACCCACACTTCCCACTCAGAGCCACTGCCAAGCTCCTCAGAGGCAGGGGAATCCACAGTTCCAGCCTTTGGGATGGCTCTTCCCTGTTCCTGGTCCTCACTGAGGGCTCTTGTGCAGAACCTGGGAGGAACAGAGATGGGCTCAGCAGCTGAAAGACCATTGCCCATCCCTTGCTGGTGGGGAAGAGCAAATCCCTCCTCCCATCAGGAAAAACTGCACCTCACAAACAAATGAGGAGCCTTCAGATCAGCACCCACAGTGGCTTTTGTTCTCACTACCTGCTACATAAACAGGTGCTTCCTAATCATGCAAATTAATACAAATGCAGTGAAACAAAGGTTCTTTTGCTGAACCTCTACCGAACGTGGATTTCCATAAAGGAAGTTGCATCCTTAATTTCTGTTTCAGTCACACCATTTGTTATGTCTGCATTTCGCTATAAAAATAGGCAAATATAGCATTTTGCTGTCTTACTTTTCCTTACTAAATAGCTCGCACTCGTGTTTATCTCCTCAGACAGTCTTGGCACTTGCTTTGTGACTGGCTGTTGTTTGAGGTGAAGAAAAAACTGACTGCCTCTCAGAGCACCACCATTTAATCTTTCTCAGAAAGCATCTGCAGTCCCTTAATTTGAGGATTCTACCTAAAAGCTCTATTAAAATTATTGTTAAACAAGAATCAAAAGGAGTTGCATCAGACATAGCCACAAAATTTAAAAAAAAATAATTAAAATGAACCCTAAATATTGTTTTCCCAAAAGTAATGAACAGCAGAGCACAAAAACTACTTTTACATTACTTGTGTTATAATGTGGTATGATGAATAGTTCTATAGAGTTATATGCTGGCAAAACAGAAAAAGTTATTTATTGTGTAGAAGAGGTATGGAAGGGAATAAGAGTATGCAATGAAATCAGCATACAGGTAAGGATTAAGGATCCTCAGTTTTACACAGGATTATGAATCCTGAAAGGTGACTTGACTTCTATTCAGAGCCAATTTTATAATCAACAGAAATATTGAAGCCATTAAATGGAGATGATTGGTTAGGCACCATACAGATCTAGACAGGGGGTTAATTTCCTTCTGAAGCATGACAGAATTGTGCCATTATTCCTAGTTTACATCACTTTTAAAGAGAGACAGTTTATGATATTCAGGTCACTGGATTTGGTTTGAATGCATCTCAGTCTTGTAGATTATTGTGAGGGGATCTGTTAAAAGAGATATTTGGTTAAATATCATTCTTACTAGCCCCTGTAAAATGCAAATTCTGCATTGCTCCTGCAACCAGCAGTCAGACTATCCTTTCCTACTTCTTGTCAGCTAGCAATAAAACACCAGATGGTGTCCTTCCAGAAATAAATTCATTATAGTTTCATTTTGGGTTTTCTTAAAGAATTTAGAGACAGAACTTCAGCTAATGCAAATCAACACGGTGCCGCTGAAGTCAAAGCTGTGATATTTTATACCATCTGAGTATTATAAGCTAATATTTTTAACTTTTTGGAAGGAATACCATATCCTTTTTCCTCACATTTAACAAGTTTTATTGCACAGTTTGTGCTGGCCACCTTAGCCAGGATTCATGGCTGGTGTTCCTTGTTATACAGCAATTCACAGGCCATGTCATTTTGTGTATTGGATTAGACTAAGTCACTGTTAAGACTCCTGTAACCATTATCATTTAATGTCCTTGTTTATCACCATCTGAGACACTAGGATACCCATTAGCTTCCTCTGGTGACACACAGGACTATTCACAAAAGAATATTTTAAGTGCCGCTGGCATCTGAATAACCTTGTGATGTTTATGGTTCTGTGTGTGTTTAGTTTTTCCCTAATTTCAAACATCAAATGAGGACCGAAGTCTTCAATTGTATCCTTAACCTAGACAGATAAATAATTCTAATAGTAAAGGATCTTAAAAGAAGCCTTGAGCATTCCTCAGATAAATCAATTAAGATTCCTTTCAGGATTGTTATTATGCTCTAGCAATTAGTCATTGTTTAGTCAAGCTGTGCATACTTATCTCTTTTTTATATCGCTCCTTCCAGCCTCACAATAACTTTTGTTCTTTTTCTCCCAGCTCCCTTCTGCTTATCTGTGTCCTCCTGGCAGCACTGTGCCCAGAAGTGAGCGTGAATTTCTGTGCAGATGGAAAGCTGCAAAGTTACAACACCTACAGAGCCACAATCCACAAAACGGGGAGTCTCTGCCACCCTCTTCCAAAAGTGAATATTAAAATATCTAGACACACATTACTGCCTGTCAGTACCAGCTGCACAACATGTAGGTAATAAAAGCCCAAGGGGAAAAAGGTGATCATTGAATCTGCCTTTACCATTTATCATGTGTCCTCACAAGAACACTTCCATCTAGTTTCTCATACCACAGATAAAATTGTTCCACCAACTGCTGCTCCCCCATATGCCTTGCCTTCCAGTCTTGGGGAGCATCAATGTGAAAGAGGCTTTTTAGAACTTTTTTTTAGCATTGCCAAAATTAACTAACTTGTGTTCTGCAAACAGATGGGGGGTGACCTGGGATTTGGAATTCAGCTGCTTCTCGGGCAAAAAATTCTTTAAAAAAATCTCCCAAGAAGAGATGTAGGAAGGAAACAGGTGCTTGCAGGAAAACAGTTGCATTTATTTATCAAAGCCACTAGAAGAAGATCATCAATTTTATTCCTCCCACTTGGTGATAGAACTAAAAAAACAGAGGGTGATATTGGGTGCCACAGTGACATCTGAGATGACACATTTGTGAGGCTTCACCCAGGGCTTTTAGGAATCAAACCCACCTAGCCCAGCACGTTATCCTGTACTTAATCAACTTGTCTCTTTATCAGAATGTGCTCTGCCCTGCTGACGCGAGCCACACGTGGCAGCTTCACCTCTGTCCCCACAGGTGACCACCCACCCTCGTGAGGCTCCTGGGCAGTCTCCAATAGATGCCCACAGCTCTCAGAGCCTGGGCCCTGGTGGAGGTGGAGCTGATGCTGCAGGGGCAGAGCCTTGGGTCAGTATTGTGTGAGCTCCACACCATGTGCTGGGCCACTCTGACAAAATACAGCTTTCCACCTTGTTTCAGTCCTCTCACCACTGTTAACTTACTGCTAGCCTGCCTACTGGGTGCTACTTATTGTCTCATTTTTAAGCTTTGCTGTACAAAATTGTATCCCTGTCTGGGTCCTGTGCGATCTAAATACTGCAGGTCCTTTTTTCATCTGAGCACCCCAAACACTGAGCAAAACAAGAGCAACAGTGCCTCTGCATTTAAAATATCTGAGTTAAGCACAGATTCATAGAACTTTTGGTCACCTGGTGAAGAACAGTCCTTCTTCTCCCCGGGTTAGGTTTGCCACATTTATTGACCCAATGTTCATTTATTCTAAAACAGTGTTTTGCCATTTGGTAGTGAGAAGAGGGCTTGCTGCACCAAACCTCAAGTTGAAGAGATGTCAGAAGTTAAAACACAAGTGACACTAAAACACCATCCTTAGAAATGCCACATCATGATTTTTGTGTGAGAAAATACAGTGTGTGGAAAAAAAACCAAAACATCCTTTCCTGCAATGGCTGTTAATTCTTCCTGTATATCTATATCTCAACCTCTGCTGAGTAAGGCCTTTATTATTTATTTTTTTTTAAGGGGAAATACACTGAGTGTTTTGTATTGTTCTGATTTTAACTTTGTTTTTCTGAGAAGGCCTAATTCCAGGGAGAGAGTTACAGTCTGTATGGGCTCCATTGTACTTCTCATGCACAGAGGCAGTGCAGATCAAAAGCAAGTGAAAATACTGGGTTTGTTTTAGGTTTCATTTTGCAGTCAGGATGGTGAATACATCTGTTTGTGTCAGAAGCCTAGAATATATCATTTTATGGTTCTCAGAAGTTATTTATAATTGAATTATAGGATATTTCGTGATTATTTAGAATGGTATTTACAGAAGGCAATACTAAGCACAGTAGTTTACTTGCAACAAAAAGTGTGAAGAAAACACCCTATAATTCATTTTCAAGTACCTTCTAGAAATCATATAACATATGACAGTGTTGAAAAAGGAAATATATTTTTTTTAATTATTTGTATTGTGGTTTTTAATCAAGTTTATATACCTACAGACTGGCCCACAGTAACTGGGCAGGTTACAACAAACACAACACCAATTTTTTGGCTTTAGATTTGTTCTTGAGTCAGTGCTGGTTTCATACACCAGAGTGCTTCCCTCGTGCACATTATGGGCAGATTTGGGAGCAAGAGGAAGAGAAGAGAGCTCTCTCTTGGAATATTTCGGGGCAGAAAGGGAAGTGCAGAGCATCTTGTAAGCTGGTACAGTTCAGAAGGAATGGCAGAGCCATCAAGGCTCACCCGGGAGGTCTCCCCATGGCCTGGGGAAGAGAACCCACACAATTCCCAAGCCCCAGGCCAAGCCCACAGCACCTCAGCTGCTGCAAGCAGCCCTGGCCCCATTCCTGCAGAGGGGAGAGGAGACTCCTGGATGCACACTGGGGACACCCAGGAACTCCATTCGAGGGCTGGCACCAGCCAGCAGTGGATAAATCTGCCCAGCCCCCTCCTACTGGTCAAGGTTTAAAATGGTGCTGTAGTTTGGGATTTAAGGGTATTTGTAAATTCATCCACAGACTCACATTTCAGTCTCTGCTGTTTCCCACACACACTGAGAAACGGCTTCAGAGCTAGAAAAAGCAGTCAGCACTTTCTTTCACAAGCCACTGCACAAAATAAATATGTAGCAGAAAATGGGTGTAGATGTCTCTCTTACTTGTCTTAATAGGACCAAATGCCAAGAGAGAAACTTCTATGTTCCAATCTGGCAACAAAAATGCAATCCTGTTCCTAAACAATATAAATACCCAGAACCACAACTGATGGCATTATTTTTTTTTTCCTTTTTGACTTCCTTGTATGTTATTTGCTTTGCCTTGTCCTTTGTTTATCTGGACAATAAATAATCTACAGCAGGAACAATATATTGTTGTATATTTGTAAAATGCACAGCAGAAAAAGGGTCCTTATCTTGACTAAATCCTCAGAAATGTCAGATTGAATTTAATAAATAATGATACCAAATTAATTCAATTTAGAGGAATTATTTTTATTTACCCCATATTAAAATTTGATCTATTCAAACTGAATCTATTGACAATGTTTGATTTTAGCATCAGGGTTTTAGAGGAAACAGGATGAGTGATCTCACAGAGAAAGTCGAAAAGGAAATAAAGAGTGAAATAAAAAAAACAGAAAAGAAGAAAGAATGTCCTGTGAGTCATTTCACACAGGAGAGAAAATGGAAACATGGAAATATGCAGCCTTGACTTTAGAAAAAGACTGATGTGAGCTTTTTAGTCCAGAACTACTTTTACAATTGTTTGCAAATAATCCACCCTGTTTTTTGAGGAATTTACTGATTTTTGAGAAATTCGCCATGCACACACACTCCTTAGCAAGTCCACTGCATGTGGTGGTGGTCACCGTTGGAAAAAAGAGCAATTTATGGATTGCAAAGAAGACACACTTCTATTTGAAACAAGGGCAAAAAAGGGGGTGCCCAGAGCTCTCAGAAGCTGCAGAAGAACAAGCCTGATGTTGTGCTTTCCAGAGAGAATTTTTATTGTCAGATTTTTACCACTGCAGCTTTAAACTTTATTATTGCCATTATTATTATTATTATTATTATTATTATTATTATTATTATTA
>VZTB01008019.1:485075-534910 GCA_013397245.1 Thryothorus ludovicianus | reverse complement strand
TATTATTATTTATATTCTTTGGTGATAAATCTGCAGTGTACATCAAGCAATATTTCTAGCAGGAGGGACGGCAGGTTGGTTTTTCAGGGAGTAGAAGGGAGATACTTGGTGCTTCATGGGGCAGCAGCTCTTGGGAAGGGCTCTGTGAGAGGTAAATAAGACATTTTAGTGCCAGGAAGCATTTGCAATGAATTGGCACCTCGCAGGTAGCAAGGCAATGTTTCAGAGGATCAGCCCACACAGCAGTGGCACACTGCCTGCCATCTATTACATTACCTGACGTGGGGCATGCTCCTGTCACCTCACCTGAAATGTGGACTTTGGGGAAACACTCTCGAGGTCCCACACCTCAGTGCTTGACAACTGGCAGCTTTAGTGGCTTATGAAATGTATTTACTTATGAAAAAGGTATTCCCTTCCTGCACATTAGCTGACACATAAATCAGCCAAATCTAAAAATGTTGAGAAAACATAATTAATACAAGTTAACCAGTCAAAGTCAAAGCTGAATACCCTTTTCATTTTAACCTTCTAAACAGTGTTGATGCTATAAAAAACAGGTAAAACATTTCTTAACAGTCTGGAAAATCTTCTTTTCATTTTTCTGGAAATCACTTTCAAGTTTTGCCTTTCTCTTCTGAAAAGCAAACAAGAAATAAAGGGAAGTAGGGGGTTTATTCCCCCTCTTCTTCTCAAAATGAAGGTCTCTGTTGATTCTGATTTAACTGGCAAATTTTAAAAGAAAAAATATTTTACTGAGGTCAACAAAATATTCACTTTCTTCAGCACAGAAAAATGTTTTCCTAAGGAAAATAGCATCTTGCATAGAGCTTTAAAGA
The DNA here is from genome assembly GCA_013397245.1 of Thryothorus ludovicianus. Classification (NCBI taxonomy): domain Eukaryota; kingdom Metazoa; phylum Chordata; class Aves; order Passeriformes; family Certhiidae; genus Thryothorus; species Thryothorus ludovicianus. Next base: position 534,071 of record VZTB01008019.1, on the reverse strand, counting down.
TGCTGTTGTTTCTTATTGCCTGTGCTGTTGATTCATAGGACATCAAGGACTATTCTTAGTGAAATGTAAGTTATGTGAGCAGATTAACCCTGCAACAGAGTGTGTATTTTTTCAAGCCACTTCTGATTATTTCCTTTGCAGTTTGTTACCTGTGCTTTTCTTACAGTCCAGATGTGCAGCAGGGAAGTCTGGGTTTGCCCTGCCACATGACCTGATCCATCCTCTGCCACGAATCTGAACCCAACCTAGCACAGGGGAATAACATTGGGGGAAATAAACCCTTTTGTGCTGCTTCATGCCAGAAAAAGGCATATCTGTGCCCAGCAGATGGGGCAGAGCTGCAAAGAGGCTCTGGGTGACAGTGGCCAGTGTAGACAGTCAGGTGGGAGCCAGCCCAGGGTTTGAGACTTTACAAATATTCCAGGACACCTCAAAGACACCTGAGAGCAGGCTAAATTGCCCCTTGAAAGCCTTAGCTGTGCAGCAAATAATTTCAGGGGCCCCAGGGTGATTAATTACGTTCTGCATTCAGAAGCAAGTGCATTTCCAGCTTTCCTGCACACAACTGTACCCCCTTGAATCCAGGCTCTCTAAATCTGAAAATTGGAGGCTGAGAAAATGAATCAGGAGGAGGGAGTAATTAGACCTGGAATGTCACACTAAATCACAGGCCCTGGTTAGTCAAGCAGCTTGCTTCTGACAGCAGCAGTTGGATGCAATGAATAGTGGACAGTGGTAGAGTTTAATATTTTAGCACCTGCTTTATTTTGCATGCAGGAAACCAGCTACACATTCACATTTAAATAAATCTGCAGTCAAAGGCAGATTTTTCAGGGGGAGAGCTACCTGCTGCCTGTTAGCTCACACACGGCCACTTTAAACCTCAGCAGAGCCAAAGGGTAAGGTACAAGTAGGACTGTCAGAGGAAGGAAAAATGGCTTAAACCTTTTGTGCTCTGCAAAACTACTGATGCTTCTATATTTGAGTTGGCTTTGCGGCTTTTTTGAGGTGAGGGCACTGTTATGGAAAGCCTACTTTGTAGATTAAAAATGAGGACATGGAGGAAAAGATGTAATTCAGTTTGAGTAGGGACTAGTCCGGTGGTTAGGACTGTCACCTGAATCAGTGATGGGTTTAATGCTTCTTAGCTTCTGGGGCTCATAACAGAAGTCTTTATGGTGCACTCTCTGTGCAAGTGTGTGTGCAGTCACATAGAATTCAATATGCAAGTATTTGATGTGCATGGGCATGCAGCAGCTTCAAAGAACAATATTGAATAAAACAAGAACAGCACAAGTTATTCATCAACAAGGAAAAGCAACACAGTGAGAATATTTTGTTGCTACTTATCTGGAAAAACAAAATCGCCATTTACTTGTAAAAGACCTTGTGAATTTTTCCTGTGTGCCCCTTATTGATCTCAGACCTCACGTCCTGCCCCTGCAAATTTGGCTCCAGCCCCACTGATGGGTGGCTACTGTGAGGCCAGTGCACTCCCTGTCCAGGTGTTCCCTGTGTCCTGTGCTGCTGGGCTCAGTGTCAGCATCCACAGTGCCACGTAAGAGCAAAACAACACAAAGATTTTACCATCTATAAATAGATTTTACCATCTATAAATAGATTTTACCATGTATAAATCTGTTAGGGAGAGACCCCACCACCCCCAGGGGAAGAGCCATTCAAGCACAAGATGTGGAAAGATCACCTGAGGGTCAAGAAGTTGCTCTGCACCATAAATGCCACTTATAACTGCATGGGTTTCTGTTCCTACTGCTGAGGAACTATTTGGTTTTCAAAAATAAAACAAAATTTAAAAAAAGAAAAAACGTTAGAAATTTTTAATTATGACTGGTTTTTAACTACTCTTCAGATTTCCAGCAAGCAATCACCAGGAATCTAAGTTTTAAGATTATTCCACTGTTTTTTTCACAAGACCTGTGAAATAGGATGTTGTGTGAGCCTTGATTTCATCTAGGAGTGTGTAACTAACTTACTTCATTGGCAATGCAATTGAACTTTAAATTATTAAATATTTTTGGTTGTTATCAATATGATTAAAAATCCAATGAGTGTTGAATGTCAGCATTTTTAATGTTGGATATTGTCTATCTTAATGTATTATAATCAATATTATTGGCTATAATGTAGAGATTGATCAAAATTACTTCATTGGTTTTGGTTTCCATTGGAAAAAAAAAAGAAAAAAAAAAATAGAGGAAAATGTCAAGACTACAATTGAAAGCCATAATAGAAATAAAATTTTAAAATCTGCATTATCCTAGAAGGGTAGATTTTGATCTTAAATGAGATGGTGCCATTGAATTCAAGGTACTAGACCTGCAGGAGGGGCTGGACATTTTTGGCTGGGCAGTGTAAACAAGCTCTATCCAAAATGGGATGAACTCAGCTCCCAAGAGCTTTGGTGGGAGAGACGTCCATAGTTCCCATATGGACAGAGGGGACAGGGCACCCTGTCACCTGACACAGGGTGACTTTCCCTACCCTGACACGAGCCCTGCCCTATGCCCTGCCGACCAAATCCCTCTCCCTCTGCTCCTTCCGTGAGGATCTGCCATCAGGAGCAAGGGCTCAGCATCGAGCTGCCCCCATCCTCCCTCCACACTTGCTTCAAGAGCTTTTCCCTTCCTCATGCTGGGCACAGTGAGGCCCTTGAGTATCACCAGTGCAGAATCCAGCAGAGACTGCAAGGAATATGATGATGTTAAAAATGTAGGTTATATACAGTGAGGTTGTTCAGTAGGCCTAAATATAGCCCTTTTTTAATATTTTTGGTTTCTTTCCATTACCCCTGGCATTCCAAAGTAGAAGAATATCAGTGATGCACTGTGATGCTAAAATAATAATGAAGTTGTGAATTCATCTTCTTTTGTCTTCATCAGCCAGTGCAGAATGTCCTCAAAATGTACTTAGAAGTTAATTTAGGTTCCAGGTGTACTTGGCTGCTGATGCAGGGGGGTTTTATTTATGTGAGTGTGGTGATAAAGGGCCTTAAACCATCAGCCAGAAATATTGTGACCTATTGAAGATTTTTTTTCAATTTTATCTAATTTTCAAAGCTCTATTTTTTTTTTTTTTTGTGAAAGAACAAATTTACCTCCAATAAATAAAAACCACATTTTTAGACACCCCACAAATAGCCTCTTAAGCCTGGACTTCAGATAACCTACACAAGAATGTGCCTAAAATCCTCTAGAAAAATCATAAAGAGAAGCAAAGGGAAGGAAAAAAAAAAAAAAAGAAAAGAAAAAGACTGGGGTTTCCCAGGAAACAGAATTTCTGTTTCATGAGAAACTTTGACATAATGAATATGCATCCTGAAATTGTAATGGAAAGTGTTAACTGTATGCACCCAGGGGTATTAAAATAGATACTGATAATCAAGAATTAAAATAATTCTTTAGTGCTACATGATTATTAATCAAGCTATTTATCTTAATAGTAATAATAATATATGAGCTATAACATACAACAAAATCAACTGTCAACAGCATTTTTCAGTATTCCTATTTTAAAATAATATTATTTCCAATAGTAGTGTTAAAAAAAATACTTTAGTGCTCACATATTTTAAGAACAATCTGTCAAAACCCACTGTCTTCCACAATGCCTTATTTCAAAACCACTCAGGATTTTTGATAGAAACCTAAAATTTCACAGGATATCATGTTTTTCCATTTGCACTCCTCTTTTTGCAGGTAAAAGACAGATGTGTACACTTCTGAAGCAATTAAACCTCTTTTCTCTGGAGTTTGGATTGTGTAGGCTGACTCTCACAGGGCTGCCAGAGCCACACGGGCTCTGTAAGGGGAGGATGAGTGCAGAGATATTTTGCAGCACCAACCACTCTGAACCAGCAAAAGCTGCAGCACCATACCTCAGTGCCACTGAAGCACTTCCTGGCGCTAGGCTGGGTTTTACAGTGACACCTCCAGCTTGTACTTAGAAGGCAGAGAAGTATCTGTTACTACATGTCTAGGAACCAAGCGAGAGCTGTTTCTGCCCTTGATGGCAGCTGAAGACATGTGTGTTCATTCAGCCACAGCAGATTTGTAAGCAGCCCTTTTTTACCCAGTTCTTTTGTCCGAACCTGTGGAACTCATTTTCCTTTTCCGTGATTTGCTCGCTCTTTCTAGTCTCACTCACCCTGACACAAACGCTCCAGCAAAAGTAGTTATTTTTAATCCTTCTGCTTATGCAAGCCTTGCTGAGGCTCTGAGCCAAGCAGTGGTGGCTGGCTGACCTTCCACCTTAGGTGTGGTGCTGGCACAGCACGTCCATCCCCAGGGCGCCGAGCTCCTGCGTCCTTCCCTGTCTTTTGTCACCTTACAGGCGGTTGTGTTAATATGCAGCCCATTACTACTTTACTGATGAGACAGACTGCCGAGGATCAATATGTCTCTGCATTTGTCAGCCCTGTATACCCCAGAGTTAACTCCTCAGCTCTGCTGCCAGTGCTCGTGTCCCGCTGTGTAATCGTGGGGAATTGTCGATTCCTTACGCGGCGCGCCCGTACTCGGGGCTTGGCGGGGTTGCTTTGCAGAACAAGTAAAAAAGATCCAAGTGTCGCGTTTGTTTGGCTCCCACTGCTTGAGTAATAGTAGGTGCAGCCAAAACAGCAGAGGACAGCTTGCTTAGGGGGTCACTGCAGCTCAACAGCTCGCCATTGATGTTGTCAGGCAGACTTGGGAAAGATGCCCAAATGCTATCAACTAGAGGACATTGCATTTTAATGAAAGACAAAAAAAAAAAAAATCAAGATTAAAAAAAGAAGAAAGGAAAACTCCCTAGTCAAACATAATAAACAAAAGAAGAGATCTAATGGCACTTTTTTTTCCCCTTGCTGCTCACTTTTTCATGCCTTTGTCTTGATGCAGTAGCTTCAGGGAAAGCAGCACTGGGATTACTGGGAACAAGTAACACCATCTATCACAAAAACTCTTAATTATAGAACAAATCTTTAAGAGGCTTGTGCATGATATCCATGTAATGGGTTTTAACAGGCAGGCAAATAACTTGAGTGATTTAGATGTGAAGCCTGTCCAGGCTGAACATATATATGTTTTGGCTGAATTTTTTTACAGAATAAAACATGAATTTACCTCTGCATTACCTTGTGATTTCTTTCTCTCCTGCTTGTCTGACAATGACATTGTGCAGAGATTTTGGGGAAATTTGGCACGTATTTCATGCAGTCCCAGGGGTACTAATACACTCTGGCATATCACACTGAATCAGGGCTCCAGATCAGGTGTCTCAGGTGTTTTGTTAACCAGTAAGGTTGCAAGATCACATGCATTATGCATTCTCATTATTTTAAATGTGTGAACACCAGTCTGGGTCATGCCACACAGAAGTGGCAGTCATTGATGACAGCAATACATGTTTCAGATCTCCACATGTGTTTGTAGCAAAGCCCCAGGGCTCGGGGAAACACACACTTTGGAATTTTCTCTGCTGACAAAGGACTACTTTCCTTTCCCACTTTACCAGCAAGAAATGTTCTGCTGAAATGTAGGAGGCAGAGCAACATCGTTGACAAAAATTAAGTGAGAGTGGGATAAGCCAAAACAGTACTGAGTGCTCACGTGCAGTTTTACGATCTGGTTCCCTTCCAAAAAGAGACATCTAAAGTGCAGAGTCCTGTGGATAAGAAGTTAAAGGGAACCTCTGATATTTGTTTAGCAAGAGGTGATAAATTTTAAGTGCATCTTGACCCGACGTCCTCACAACCCTGCCCAGCTTGTGCTTGTGTCACCCTGCATGGAGCCTGCTGAACAGATCAAAGCTACGCCTTTTTAAACTCAAACAGGGAAGGTGTTCTGGCATCAGGGGTGGCCCAGCTACCAGGTGGCCCATCCAGCACCATATCCCCTCTCTACCTGTGAACTTTTTGGGAAAGTATGAGATCTAACCTGTGTAAAGGCCTTCTCATGTCTGCCTGCCTGGGTTTTGGTACATTCAGTGGAGACCGACAGTGGAGACGGGCTGTGAGACTGAAATTGCCAGCAGGCCTCCAGGAGTGACCACAGCTGGTTCTGCTCAGGGCAATTCAACAGCCCCAGTGAGAGCAGAACTTCAGGCAGGCACGGAGCAATTGCACCCTCACAGCACTGCCCAGGAGCTGATAAACCCCAGCCACAGAGCCTGCAGCTCCACTTCATGGAGCCCTGCAGTCTGGGAAGCCCTGGACTGCTTGCCCAGGGTGCTTCCCTTGAATAGTTTGCCTTGGAACCTGCCTCCCTGTCTTCTGAGCTGCCCCCACAAGAATTAGGTTGGGTTTTGATGGTTCCTTAATTTGGGACAATGACAGTTTGTTTAATACAAGCTTCTCACAAACATTTCTTTTTTTTCAATGGAAAAATCACAGATGTTATTTCTCTCAAAAGTAATGATGACTGAAAAAATCTGGTCCCTTTCAAAATTCCTGACAAGCAAAGTACTTAAAACCTATTAAAGGTCATTTGTTGTCTTAATATTTCATTTCTTCTCCAATTAAGTGTGTGGATCTGTAAACAGATTGTTTTTTTCCTCTTACCCTGCCCACCCCCAAAAATTAGATTATGCCTATTGGTATCAGAAAGAATACAGAGCTACCCAGATTTGCACTGCTTTGATTCACTGTCTCCACCATAAATGAAGTTTTCCCATTGTTTGCAGAAATTCTTGGTATAATGGCTTCAGTTTCCTTGTTAATTATTATTTTATTAATGATCTTTCAGACAGTTTTTCAAAGAGACTATAAATCTCTCAGTAAAAATAATGGGCATCTACTCACAGGAATAATCCCATTACAATCAGATGTACTACTGTTTGTCATTTGGAGTGAAGTGCTGGAGCTCTGACCCTTACTGATTTACCACTCTTCATAATTAGTTGCAGTGATTAAAATGCATTTTAGATTACACTGCAGTTTCTCGCACTTAAAAGTTTTATTCTTTTTATTACTGAGGACAAACTCGAGTTCTGAAGGTGAAAAATTGTCCTCCAGTATAAAACAACAGCAGCAAAGAGTAATTCCGTAGATAAGGCTTACAGAAGGAATCAGAAGTAGAGATGCTTGGGCAAGAAGTGTTGCTGGGGGCAGAGGGGCTGTTTTAGCTGACAGAGACAGTTTGTGAAGGAATTGAGCAGAGTAGCTTAATGAAACTGAAAACACTGCACAAAACACTGACAGCAGCCCATGGAAATAATTAATCAATCTGTTGCATCTGTATCTAATTAAGAATCATTATAATACAGTCTTTTTCTCTAGTGATTGGGATTAGTGGATACCCCACAGGAAAGAGCTAATAAATAGAGCTTAAAAAAAGAGCTAATAAATATAGTTAAATTCAAGTGCCAGAACATTATGCAGCTTTATCTGGACTGTGATTCTCAAGCACTTTTGTTCAATAACCCCAAATCCAAGTAGTGTCTCCTTCCTGTGATAGACATAGCCAGAATTCCTTTGTAGGGGTTTTCAAGGAAATATAAAAAAAAAAAAAAATAATAAAAGAAAATTAAGACAAATAAACATGAAAAATAAAGACAAAAAAAAAGTAGAATGCTTGGATGCTGCAAAAAAATTCTGGCAAGGGCTGACATTCTATTATCTGTCTGCTACAATTAGAAATGTAGTTTCTGTAATTTTTCCTTTCCCCCTTCCCACTTCTCTTCTGCCTTTCCTCCTTCTTCCTCCTCAAAAAAAAACCCCATTAAGTTGTTAGGAGCTTCATTTCCTTTAAGCCTCTTTGGAGATCTGTTATTTTACCCAAGTGTCTGAATAACCTCTCAGGAGTCTGTATTTCTAACTGGCTTCCTACAGCCAGGTGACTTACATCTTGAGAGTGGAAGGTATTCCTGTAATTTTTTTCTCCCCTTCAGAATATATTTTATTTAATCTTGTTTATTTGGTTTCTGTTTTGTTTTTAGTTCAGATGGGGATAGAGAAAAACTTCCTGGTTGAGGAAAAGGTGTTATGCCTTTTATTCTCTCGCCTGTTAAGATACTTTTTCAGCTGTGATTATTTAAATCCCAGGGGAAGCAATCCAGCATCATTTCTGCAATAAAGAGAGGAAGGCTACAGAGTGGAATCTCAAAGCTGTTCCTCACATATTAGTGGATCTTGAGGTAAGTGTTTCAGTGCCCCTGCGAGGCCAGTCCTCTCTCCTGTGCTGGGGGCAGTGCTGGATGGAGACTGATGGAAGAGGGGGTGTTGGGAATTGCACCAGGAAAACACTAAACTGAGCATCATTTGTTGTAGGCGTTCATGGGATGCCTCTGCTGTGCCACCACCATGTGCAGTAAAGAGCATTGTTCCTCTAATGTTCTCTCTCTTGGAACTGCAAGTGAATGTACAGCCCAATTAGTGCAGCAGCTTAAAACAATAAACCCTCCAGAACCTCTGGTGGGGGAAGCATGCTTTTATCTATTTGGTAAATAATTTATTAATCACACTGATGTATCCTCCTTGACAGCAACAGAGCCAGATAAGTGATGGTTCAAAATCAATTTGTCATGGTCCAATGTGCACTCAGTGACCTACTTGGTCTGTTATATAGGTCAAACTCGTACATGAGGCTTGGGTAGCAGAGGCACTTCTTAAAAACAACAGCAACAACAAAACTCATGGCACAATTCAGACTGCGGGATCCTATGCTGGCTCAGGCTCAGCCACAGGACTGGAAAACTCAGCTCACAGAGAGGGTCGAGGACGAGGGACTCATTAGGTGAAGTTTTGGGGTCTCAGTCTCAAAAATGTCCTGTGCTGGGGGCAGCAACAATATCCAGGAGGTAGATCCATACTTTCTGACCTAATTCTGTGACCTTGTTGTCACACTGCCCTCTGTCATTGATAACATCCCCAGCATGCCCCTAGTATTTCTCTGTTTGCCCTGCCTCAGTCTCTTGTCCTGCTCTCCCCGACTTGCAACAGCTTTTTTCTTCAGATGGGTGGAAATTTTCTCCCTTCTCCTCTTTATAAGCCCTGCTGTGGCATCTGTATGAGTGTCACAGTTTGAAGCCTTGTGTTTCTGAGCAGCCTATCCAGGAACTACAAGATTTTAAACTGCAGAGACATGGAAATTAAAACCTGTGACAGAACTTTTGAGTAGCTGGTTTGCTGGTGGTCCCTTTGTGGCTTGGCAGAAATGTTGGTTGCAATTTGTTGATGGAATTTATAGTGCTATCTTTGCAGTGCTATTTGCAGTACTGTCTTTATTTCATTAAAGCATGGTTCAGGGCTTTCCACCAGTGAGTCCTGGAAAGTGAAGAGGTGTGTGAGGTGACATGTTGAATGGGCAGTACTGACACTCCCAAAAATGTCAGGAAGGCTTGGAATGGTCGACATGCTGTGTGTCATCCATTTGTCATTAGAAAGACATTTTTCCCAAAATCCTATTAGTAGACACTGTTTTAGGAAAGTGATCTAGGCCTTATTCTTCTGAGGATTTTCACCAAAGTGGTTCTCTGTGGTTGGAGGGAGCTGGGCAACCAACTGGACTTGTGAGCTTTTCTTGTCTCTTCCCACTACACATAGTAGGTGGTGGGATTAGGGGGTTTTTGGGTATTTTTTTTGCTTGGTTTCTTTTTTTTTTTGTGGATTTTGACTTTTTTACATAATGACTTAAATTTTTAATAGATTTTTAAGGAGTCCTTCGTGGTGTAGTGGTGCAGAGTGGAGATTTTCCTAATGCTGGAGACTGAACATATATTCAATTGAGTATCAAGGCACTGAATGTGCTGAATACCTCTGTAGGCCACTGCTGTCCTACATTTTACTGAAATTATTGGAAGGAAAGAGATTTTCTTTTCAATGACAAGTGCACGTCTTTTTAAAGATTTTTCACTCTTGCTTGGCACTGCCCCACTGCAGGGTCACAACCTTCAGTGCCCAGCATCAGGTTTCAGAGCTCCTGCTTTCTAAGACAAAGGTGGTGAATACAATCTAGTTTCTCAGTTCTTCTTTGTTTTTATGTTATCACCCCATTCCTGGCACTGGTTTTACATTTATCAAAAAATCTGTTTCTTCCTTGAATGGCAAGCTGAAAAGCAGCCAGGCTACCAGTGGGGGTAACAGCACCATAGACAGGAACTAAAAGGACTGGAAACAAACCAACCAATGTGTGTTTTCAATTTCTGAAAAAAAATTGTGGGTACCTTTAAGGATGTCTATAGTCCTTAGACAGGACAGATTTCTTCACATTATTCTTTCCATTTTATCAGAAGCAGATTAAATTCTAGAAACTAAGAAGGACCTTTAGGGTCATGGCATGAACTTCTTGTTTGGGCTTGGGAAATCAATAGAACTCCACTCATGCCACCAAGAGTCTCTGCTAACGCTGTCTCCTCCTGTGCACTCCCTGAAGGGCACCCTCAACCCTGGATTTTGTACAAGCTCCACAATATGCCCTGAAGACAGGATACAAATCTTTTCTAAAACCAGCATGTAAGTAAACAGACAAACCCCAGCAGGCTCTTTTTCAGCACTTTAGAATTGTTTGTCAGCCTTTAGTAATTTAATTGAAGAGTGACACAAGACACAGGCCCAGTAGGACCAAAAAAAAAAATATTTGGTGGGATATTTTAATAAGATGAATCTTAATGTTTTCCATGAGGTGTCAGCAGTTCCTTAAACCAATGCAGGGATTGCAACAAATGGCTTCTTTTGCTGAGAATTCAAAAGATATTCTTTAAAGTCTATGAACTACCAGAGAGCTTCAATAGAACAAGTGTTCTCAAGGTGTATTTATGTTGCCTGTATAGCACTCCAAAGGATTTCTGCCAGCATACCCCATTACAATGAGTAATGTTTCCTTTAAAAGTGAATGAAGAAGACTTAGATCTTGGTTAATTAAATAATCTTCTCCTTTTTAAAAATTATTTACAATAGGAGATTGACACCAACCACCTAGTTTCCTACTCTGAACCTCAGGACATTATTGTGTTTACCTTGAGAAAAACTGAAGGGTCAAAACATTTGTGTTATCTATTTGTCAGGAAATAAAAGGGCAGAGAATGTCTAGTTAAGCACAGATTAATACTTCCATAAGATTCATTAAAAAACCCCTAAACGACTAAAACCAAACCAAAAAATAAAGGCTGTTTCCTATGTGGCTGGATGTACTGGCAGCCAGTTCTTGGCACAGCACAGATCATGGTGAAGCAGTACCAGGTGAGCTCTCATCTCCTCATTTTTATTTTATTATTGGAGGCTGGCAGTTGTCCATGTGGAACTTTGTTTATGGCAGATTTATCTGTGGTGTGTAAGCAGCACATTGGCATCATAGATGTCCATCTATCAAAAATGCTGAAGCATCCCCCATGACAGAAGAAGGATGTTTTTGCTGAATACAGAGCAAAGAAGGAGAATGTTAACAATTTGAAAAGAGCAAGCAGCGAGTATTATAGTCTCAAAATCAATTTACATCAGGCAGGGAAGTGTGACAAGAGGAACAAAGTGCAGAGCAGGGCCAGCTTCTAAGAGTCCACCTAAGTACAAGTCTCCTTGGTGTCTGAATTCCAAAGACAAGAATGAATATCTCTCTGTCAGTTTGAAGGAATTAGCAATTCTCTTTATCCAGCACTAGGCTTTTTTTTTTTTTTTTAACTTGCTTTTTACTATAATATCTTCTCTCTCCCAGAATTGGAAAATCTTAAGATAAACAATAGTTACTTCATTTCATTTATTATATTTTCATTTATTGTTTACTACTATAAGTCTAAGACTTCAAGTTCTAGCTCTGGAATCCATCCTGGTCTCATTGCAAAAAAAACCAACCAAACAGAAAGTAGGGAAATTCTTTCCTAAATAAGTAAGTAAATAAATGCACAAATCAGGTAAACTCCCCTTTATGCAACTGGAGGTGCCTTTTACTGTTGTTTTTTTTTTCTAAACAAGACTTTTTTATCTCTGTTAATTTACACCTTCAATTGTACCAATAATGTCAATTATTCATTCCTGGTTCATGCTAAACTGTCCTAGGGCATCTCTGTCTTAAATGACACAGCTCTGCTGATGTGCAAAAATACAGGACAAGAAGCAACTTTTGAGTATCTGCAGGATCAGTCACAGAAAACTGCAAGGGATCAGAGAGAATCTGAAAATGAATACTCTCCAAAGCAATACCTGAAGGCTTCCTTTTGCAAATGGCAGCCAAAATGCACCTTTATATTGATATGCAGAGGTCAAGATCCCTGTTCACCTCTCTTGATTTCAACTGGAGCTGAAGGTGTTCAACATTTCAGAAAAAGAAATTAGTGTGTCACAAGCTGGACATTCAGTTACTGACTCTTGCTGACTTTATCTTCTGTTCTTCCACTTACCCTGCTTTAAAGAGGGATGAATGCTATTCACCTATCATGCAAATATTCTGAGGCCTAATTAGTTAATGTGTGCAAATTGCTTTTGAGATGAACAGTGATAAGTATTATTATTGCTATATTAAAATATGGCCAGCAGCCAACCTTTCCATGTTGCTGCAGGGTAATGACAAAGCTCATCAAGTTCAGGATTTTATTGTTACTGGTCTGCAACAACAAATAGTTTTTGTGCATTTATCCAGGAAGAAGCACAAGCAAACAATATCAATTTAGTCTGAATGCTAGTCTGAATGAAGAAAGACAGCTGATATTTTCTTTAAGGGAAGTTTTGATATCCCAAAATATTACCTCAGTCGAAACATTCTGTGTGATCTATATTTTTTTTTTTTCTGGGAAAAGGGGGAAAATTCACAGTAATGTATTAAGTACTCCTTATTCCTTAGCTGAATTTGCTAATGTTTTGTTCTGTCTGTGTGGGAATCAATGCACAATTTACCATACAGAGCAGAACATTTCTTCTGTGCAGCGTTCTACAAAGTGAAATTTCATTCTCTAAAATGTTGAAGAGGACTGAAGGAAAAGTTAAACTTCTCAAGGAATCAGCCAATGAATAGAGACAGAAGAGAAGATGGTGTAAACTGAGACACTGTTGTAGCCCTACCCTTCCATTTCTAAATATCAATTCCCAGAAAATATAGAAAAGTGTTTACTGAAATAAACAGACACGACATGCTCCAGGACAATCACACAGATCTGAACTAAGGATCTATTTACAGAGCACTTTTTCAGGAATAATCCTATATCTTGATCAGTCAACAGACTACAGTCCAAATCCAGATATGTTCAATGCTCCATTATAAGCCAGCAGGGAAAAATATGATGTGATTTCTTCCCATTTATCCATCTTATCTTGTAAGTGGTAGCTACAGAATCTGTTATATGATTTGTTCCACCGTACAGGAACATGGTCACTCACTGAAAATTTATAGTTTCTGGTGGATTTCATGCAGCTGTGAATTTTATGCCTTGACTTAGTTTGGAATTTACTCTTCATGGACAAGATAGTTTCATTTGCTTTACAAAAATACTTCATGCAGAAATACGATGATAAAGAGGATACAGAAGATTTTTTTTTTTTTAAAGTTATACTGACTTGTATTGGGGAAAAAAGCCCTAGGGAAATCCAGAATGGAATGGGATATTATCTGGAAACATACCATGCAACATTTCTGGCCTTGTACCATATGCACTCGGCCCCAAACAGTTGATTCCTGAAGAGTTATGCCATAACTTGCAGGTGGAAATGAGAAAAGACGTTTAAAACTCTCTAAATGATTAGTAAGAATAAAGGCCTCTCTTTTTTTGCCATTTAATTATCCACTTTCAGATTCTAGGCTACAGATTGCAGATTACTTTATCTTCAACAGCAAAACACAAAGTTCAAGCCTTTAGAAACTCTTATAGCAGGACTTTAACCCAAATATTTGGTCTCTCATTTTCCTTTTCTTTCTTTTTTATCTCCCTTCTCTTCCCGTATTTTCTGGTATTTTTTTAGCTACAAAATGTATCAGAATTATAAGGATTACATAGGTCTTCTGATGCTCACTGTCTAAAATTAAACTATCCTTGGCAAATCTTTCAGACATTGTGTTTTTTGCTTGCCTGACAGGAAACTGCCAAATTAATCTTGGTTTCTTTAGCCCCTGGGTCACTTCATGAGGCAATCTAAAGTGAAAATAATACATTGATCATCTAATAGAAATTGTTCTGATATTATGAAAAATGATGGCATCAATAGCATATTTCTACCAAAATACAACACTGAAATGGTTTTAACCTTCAACATCCTATGGAGTCATAAAACTGTTTGGGTTGACTGGACAACCACTCCTGTAAACACTTCAGTTCTCATCAAGTCTTGCAATGCATGAGTGGACTTCATCTCCTGGACAGAAGTTTTAACCACATTAGAACTGCAGCAGGCTGTGGGCCACCCCTGGCCCCACACCCCTTACTCTGTGTACAGTCATGTAGCATCCCACTCCTGTTTTTCCACAGGAGCTAGAGAGGAAATAAATGGATATGTATATGTATTCACACAGACATGCATGAACAACATTCAGTGGCATTTGTGGACCCTTAAATTTAGTGAGAGCCAGAAAAAAATCTAACCAGGATACTTGATCACACTTTTGCTACACATTCTTTTGATCAATTATTTTTGAAGTCAGTATTTGTGTGCAAAATCTTGCTTTATTTGTGTAATGACTGTTGTTGAAGTATTACTCCGGTATTCCACTCAATCTTCAGTACAATTAAAATCTTTGAACTCTGTAAATATCATCCTTGGTGACAGATGCATTGTTCTGGAGCTTAAACAAATAGTCAGATTATCGTTTTCTCTCAGTGGTTAGGCCTGTGAGAATAGTTTACAATACAGCTGGCAGATGCAGTGTTTCTACATTTTGGTAAAGAATGATTACCAAATCATTTACCTTTACCCTTTGGTAAAGGGTAGGCTGCTGCCCATCAAAGTTTGGTGCCTGACTTAGACAAAGTCTCACAAAACTCTTAAATACCCAACTCCCAGTTGCAAGAGCACTATAACAGAACATCCTACATACATCCTAAATCCATGGGGACAGAAGTGCTTCTTCAGGTCTGACAGAGGCAATCAAACCTTTTTGCTTTAAATTCCTTCTTGCACTACTGACCAAAATAGCAGCAATGCTTTTCTACTCTGAAGAGAATCTGCAATATATGCTAATTATTAATATTTTTCTTTCTGGTGTTTGATTTTCCATGGTGTTTGAATGGTTTTGCACGCTCACCTGAGACCTGGGGAGACACAGAGGGTAGGCACTGAGGGGAATTAAATCTACACAGCCTTCAAAAGGCCCCCACAGCTGAGCTATGGAGTATCCTGAGGGAGATGTCCCCATCCATCTGATCAAAGCTGGGCTTTTTCTCTGGTAGATGTACAGGAACACGTCCAGAATGAATACAGGCAAGGACAATCCTGATTCTCACTTATGGTTTTGGTTGGAAAGGCTTGTGGAGCTTTGGTCCCTGTCTCAAGGACTGATTTTGTTTCTTCTAGGACACAGTATAATGTAAAATTCATAAAATTCTAACAAAATCATAGTTCCATTCCAGGTGAATGTCTAAGCACTCAAGTTAAAATCATATTTCCTTTTCCCCTCTTTGCTGGAGCAAAGACTTTTGCACATCTGTTTACACAATAGAATACCTTCAGGTATTCTATGATAAAGAGCAATCTTAATCAGGATATCTCATGGATTGTGGTTAGGACATTTTCCAAAGAGCGTGGGTTCAATCCCATTAAAGCTAGATAATGAAATGTATCATTTCCTGGATGAGTGTTCTGACCGTGGGATTATTAAACAAATGGTGAATATCACCATCATTACTCTGATGATATTAAATAAATTTAACCATAATTTTAATGACAACTAACTTTTGGCATTTCTTGGAATTATTTTTTAGGGAGAGAGTGTTTCTCAACTTAGTCCTGTGCATAAGTGGGCTCTTGTTGAGGGATAAATATAGATTTACCTAGAATATATACAGGTGAAAAAAATAATTTCTCAGAGAATGCTTCTGGCACTTAGTGAAATTAGATATCTTAAAGAGTTAGGCACTTTCAGCCTGACAAACTAAATAAATCTCTGGATAGAGAGACAGATCCTATCTGAAATGTTATTTAAAATGAATTTGTGGGGTTTTTTTGTACACTAGAATAGTGCAAAGTACCATTGGGGGTTGGTGAACATGGTCTTGTCCTTTTAAGCCACCAAATGCACCCACAGAAGTTCACAGCTTCACCACCTGAATAAAAAAAAAATAAAAAAATCACAATTAAGCTATCTAGGAATGTAAGAGAAAAAAGTTGAGATTGGAAAAATGTGTGCCTTTAAGAAAGGGCCAAAATTAACCACATTTTAAAACCCCCACAAACATATCAATATACAGTAATA
Source organism: Thryothorus ludovicianus (assembly GCA_013397245.1). NCBI lineage: Eukaryota > Metazoa > Chordata > Aves > Passeriformes > Certhiidae > Thryothorus > Thryothorus ludovicianus. The sequence continues at coordinate 517,752 of VZTB01008019.1, read as the reverse complement.
TAAATGAGTAAAGCTACAGATATTAAATTTTACCTTTGGCTAAGCTAGACTTTAACATAAAGCAATAGATCTAAAGAGAAGTGTAGACAATTATTCATAAACTGTAGGATACCACTGTCTCAGCATGCTCCCTTTATTCTAATTAATCACTTTCTAAAGAGGCTACATAATTCCTGAGTTGTGTCACTGAGATTGTCCTTACAATAAGTGAAGTATTCCTAATAGATCAGGAAGATCTTTTTCTAAACCATGATGATGAAATCATTTGCTTGAATAGGTTTAGCTACATGGTGCCCGTTTCCATTATAACCCGAATAAACTCACCATTCAAATTAAGAGCATACCTGTGGTGATCCCAAGACAAATCAGAATGAAACCAGCCTCTGGGAATTTACATAAGGGAAATAACATTGATATATCTTTTATAAAGCCAGCCATATGCTTCATTGCAATGTATGATTTTTTAAAAATATTTCATTGATGTTTTAAAGATCAGAAAGTTTTGTTTTTTAAAGGATAAAAAATTTATAGTTGTCTCCAAATTTTCCTTGTTACATTATGAAACAGAAATATGCTATCTGAAATTTGAAGGCTATTACCATGCATCACTGTCCTTGTTTTTACAGAAGACTTATCAGAGAAATCACGGATTATCAGCCTGCAGTAGCATTATTCATGGATGTGCAAGGAAATTGACCATCCTGTATCTGCATGTGTTTGCTCGGGTTTCAAGCTGACCAGGATAACGAATAGCTGGAAGCATGATAGGTTACCATTTTCTCAAGGTTATACAGAACAAGTGGTTTTCCTATTGTTCCGAAATTAATGAAATCGCTCGATGAAGATAACACTTTCAAAAATTGAGTATTTTGGATTTATGATTAATACCGATCATCAAAAAACTGAGCCGAAAGGGAATGGTTATATACCAAATAGAAACAATGATAAAATGAAAAAAAAGGAATTTGTAAGGAAAATGTGAAACAATGGAATTTCTTGCATGTCATTTTTAAAGGTTTAAATATTTTGAGTAAATTAGCCAAAAGTCAACTGCTTTCAAAATTTCCTTGGGTACACCTTGTGACACACACCAAGGGAATACATCTGCATGTCCATTTGGGGAATCTCTTTCCCCTTTGCCATTTCTTTGGGCCCTTGCTGGAAAGAGGAGAGAGGTTTGCAGAGCAGGGCAGAGCAGGAGATGTCAGTGAGCAACACACGAGTTTCACTCCATCACAGTAAAAAGGAGAAATCAGTGCCTTTGTACAATGTCTCTTGGGAATTTGTAATTTTCTGGTTGTTGTGCTTTCCTCACACAGTTCTTGCAAAACAAAAACCCCAAAAATTAAAAACAAAAAAAAGAAAAACAAAAACAAAAAACAACAAAAACCCAAACAAAACCTCAGAAATAAACAAGCAATTAAACCCCCCCAAAATCTGGTTATTCCCATATGCAGTTTGTCAATATTTTATGTTGTAAAATCACAGAACAGGAGAGCGAAGGATCTCTGGTCCAACACCCTGCTCAAAGTAAACAGCAGAATGTACCTTGAGTTTCAATTTATAGTTTGAGTTTCAGGAAAGCAGTTTTTATTGTTTCTCTAAAATGTCAAAAATCTCAAACATGCTTTAAAAGGAGGTCTATTTATCTGTCACAAGTAGTACTAAGGAAACAAAAGTTTGATTAAGAATGTGTATGAGCATATATCTCTATAAAACTTCCTTGAAATTTCCCTCTAACTGTGAAACTAAACATAAACTTTGTTTTTTATAGGTCACATGCCTTACTCCTGCTTAATAACCATGTGAATAGTGCTATACACTAGAAATTGAACATATTTACTAAACATTGGATAATTAATAAATTTTATTTCTAAATTGTATTAACAAATAATAACTTTATTTCTAAACCAGTAATGTGTCATTTAAAATCTCACTCCTACTATCTTTCAACTATGTTTTTATTTTAATCTTTTAAACATACCATATTTTCTGTATGTGTCTGGATTTGACAATCTTCTGTCTGACATAGCAATGAAAATTGTCAATTTGTAAGCAAGTTCATATTACCTGTGGTTTTGAGATATTTTGGTACACAGATATTTGTCCAAGGTTGGGTCCATGCATGACATTCTTTCTGTTGTGGTTCAAGCCCAGCAGAGCAGCCAAGCCCCACACAGCCACTGACTCACTCCCCCACCAGGGATCAGGGAGAGAATTGGAAGGGCAGAAAACTCATGGATTGAGATAAGCAATGTTTAGTAGGGAAAGAAGCCTGACACACAAGCAAAGCAAAGAATTGATTCAGTGCTTCCCATGTGCAGGCAGGTGTTCAGCCATTCCCAGGAGGGCAGGGCTCCATCACACGAACAGCGACTGGGGAACACAAACCCCATCACTCCAAACCTCCCTCCTTTCTCCTTCTTCTCCTACACTTTGTATACTGAGCATGATGTCACATGGTCTGGAATATCCCTTTGGTCAGTGGGGTCACCTGTCCTGGCTCTGTCCCCTCCCAGGCACCCTCAGCCTCCCGGCCACTGTGGCCATGTGAAAAGCAGAGAAGGCCTTGGCTCTGTGTGAGCCCTGCTCAACAATAACAAAAACAACAAAAACATCTCTGTGTTATCAGCCCATGTCCAGCACAAATCCAAAACACAGGTCCACACCAGCCACTGTGAAGAAAATTAACTTTATCCTAGCCAAAACCAGCACACTTTCTTAACTATTGTTTCAGGAGAGCAGTTAGGTGGAGTTTCCACAGAAATCAGACATAACTATTATTTCTGCTTTCGAAATTTATTTTTTTTTAGGGCTCCTGCTGTTTCTGTTTCAGTTTTGTGACATACACTGACATTAACATGTCTTCTGTTCAGCAAATGAGAGGAAGTATTTGCCCAGATGTTTTCTGCAGCTGCAGCTTTTCTGGCTGAGAAGGGGATTGTTCCCTCAGATGCTTCTCATCGTTCCTACAATAAACTTCTCAAACCTGCTGTTTGTTCCTGCTGCTCCTCCTAATCCTTTTTAGCAAACACAAGCCATATTTACTTAAGCAGCTTAAATAGCTCTTTACAAACCTGGTTCATTTCAAAAGACCTGGCCAGTTAAACAGGTCAGAGAATTACTCACACAAGAATCTCCTTTGCCTGTTCTGCTGGAGAATGGGGCTGGACAGTGAGAGGATGGTGAAGGCTTCAGTCAAGACAGTGAAAGAAATATTTGAGTAAGGAGAATAGAATGATAGCTACAAACATTTGAGAGTACCACAAAATGTGCTTTGCAGGTTCGATGGGAGAATTCACTGTCAGCTCTGGAAAGCTACAGATGTGCTTCTAGCCTTGTCCCTATTTATCATCAGAAAATGAGAAATTTTATATCAAAGGTTTACTTTCAAAGTAATACACTCTAGATTAATTCCATTCTTGTTCTTTGGTTTAGTTTTTCACTTATTACTTCAGGATCCTCTTGGGTTTTATATCTTTATCCATTTACAGTATTTAAAGGGAGAGATGTTCTATGATGTGTTACAATATTTATCTTCCTTTGTGCAGACAGCAGTAATTCATGACTGGCACAGCCAGAAGTGACTTATTAAGGCTTTCTTCACTGGAGAAGAAAAAGGTCATAAAGTAGCACAGTAGGTCTTGTGCTTTATGATTATAGCTATATTGTATCGCACATTTCCGCTCCCCCACTCCCGCCCTTGCAGTTTACCGAATATATCTTTAGTCTGCCTGGACCTTTTGAACAAATATCTGGTGCCATAAACCTGCTGCAGCCAGATGACCACCCTGTTTGGTTTCAAAAGTCACATTATAATATTTTTCAAAACGTGTGACCAGATGGAGATCTTCAGAGTCTCTGGTGCCTTCTTTATTCCAAAACCCACAAATGCAATCCCATCCATATTGCCTATTTTGCTGCTTTCCCCGAGCACTGTGGCAAAAGGAAAAATCTGCTGGCAAGAACAATAATCTGTGGGGCAGCTGCAGATGTGCACTTTGGACACTCATCTGAAGAGTGCAGGTGGGACCCAGCTGAGTTACTGCCTGTGTGTGCATCATCCATGAGTGTGATTGCTGCCCATGAGCCTCGTGCTCATGGATTCCTGTCCCCAGGTGCATTAGACACACTAACTCTCATACACACGTCATATAATATAAGGAATAATTAACTGAGGATGCTGGGGAACCTCCTTCACTGTCAAGATTTGAGAACAGGTGACACCAAAAGGCTCCCAGAGCTGTCCCCAGCGTGCAGTGAAAGAACAGTTCTCCAACCCTTCGGCTGTGATGGACCCTGTGGCCTCACTGCCAGGCTTTGTGTGTGTCCCAGGCCACCACCAGGATCTAGTAGCTCACACAAAATTGTCCCCAAATCATTTCTGGGAAAAAGGCTGCAGAGCTGTACTTCAGGCAATGTTCACCCCATTTGTACATTATCAGATAAGGAAATGTCATTCAGGAATGCTGAAAGAGTAGATTGTTTTGAACTGTTAGTTCAGTGACAGAAGATCTTTTGTCAGCTGGAGAGTTCTTTAAGATATTTATTTGAAAATACTATGCTATGTTAGATTCTGGTCTTAGAAAACCTGTTTGATTGCCTTCATTAGGTAAAGGGATACTTAAACAAAGGATTCATAGCAACTTGCCCTTCAAACACCTTTTCTAGTAGATTATTCTCTACAAAGTCATCTCTCAGGTCTTGCAATGTTAGCAAGCATATCAAATAATATCACAGTTACTCATCATGATGCAGTAAAAGGTATTAAAGGACAAAGACAAGCCATTCACACATGGGTGTGATAATGAGAAAGGAGGAAAATTATGTTCTTTTCTTGTACTCTTGAAGCACCTTGGGACTGCACAAACACTGACCAAATAGTTCTTGTCAAAAGATTTTATATTGTAAGGTCTTTCTTAATCTGAGAAGTGAAAGCTAGCCTTGTTATAATTACCAGACCTCTGGGATCAGCAGGACAGATTGGAAATGAAGTTGAACGCACCCCTACAAAGTCCTTTCCAAATCACTGCAGATTCATTTGTGAGTAAGGAAGGTCCAATTAGGCACCTTGCACTCCTTCATTTTGGTTTATACGTAGCTGTGAAGTCTGGCAGGACTCAGCAGTAAAACTGAGTCATGCACAGATGGAACCAGATGAGTACACTTTTAAAAATGTGCTCATTCTAAACTGCACTTCCAGACTTCTGTATTTTTTCCTGTCTTTGGTTGTCTCTTTGATAATATGTGCCTCTGAGTCCTTTGAATGATGACTTTGAGAGATGCTCAGAAATCTTCCTGCCTTGAACCTGGTATGTGCCCATTTCTCTTTCACTTGTTTTAGAAATCTGACATCCTGTGGAAATCAGATGAATTCCTAGTCAATATCCATTAAAACAGCCCTACATATTGTCCTTTGTGTTACAGTAATTACCACATGGATGGCTGCTGTGTATATTTGGGACTCTTAATGATCACACTGCTACCATGGATTTTACTGCCTTTGTTGTAAGATACATCACCTTTAGAGGCTGATCCCGTTGGAATGCATGGAAAAACTCTCACTGATTTCACGGGCTTTGGAGCAGTCCCTAAATCAGTTTGTGGTTTAGTTTTTACAACAAAATGGCTTACATGTGTTTCTTCTACAGAAGATTATACTTGCTGCATTGTGCAGCAGTCATCTAGACACATTACATGCAAAGACAATTTCTTTGGAAGGTTTGCAGTCTTCAGTCTTATCACTCCCTCCTGGGTATTTTTGGTCTGGGTTGCCAAACAGCAAAATCAAAGCGTTGTGATCTATAACTACATGGAGATAAGCTTCAGAAATGTAAACATAAAAATGACTGCTACATCCACTGACTACTTCAAGTGCCTTATCTGTTCACAAGTATTTCTACTCCATCTCAATTAATTTGTGACTGTCATATGCAATAGTTTTACTGTGCACTGCCTGTCTTAACTCCAAGCACTGCTCCTACTCTTAGAGGGTTGGAATTCACTACAATTACTTCTTCCACTCTTCAGTTTCATATTCAACATACTGCACAACTGGCTCAAAAACCTCCCACTTTTTTCTAAAACTTACTTAAACCAGCAGTATTTGAAGTTCCAGTGTCAGATCTTAAATTTAATGTGTAGCAGCAAAGCAGTGGCACAGGAAAGGAGTTATTCTGAATTACAAGCTGAGATTGGAACCATGCTCATCCTGGTGAGAAAAGCCCTGCCAAAGAGCCAGGAGCACCTGTGCCAGACAAGGAGCAGAGAGGTCATACACAAGTTGGTACCAGAACTGTGGAGTCCTGGGGTAATGCACAATTTTCCTTCAGTCCCTCAATCAGTTGACAGTTTTCCCAAGAACTCATCATTTGCATTTGCAGAATGTCAATCACAGAGACAAACTGAAGTGTTTGGCTACTAGACTGGGACTGCTTAAAATACTATGGGGGTGATGGCAGAGAGGAGTGTAAAAATTTAGATCCAAAATTTGGAACAAGATTGAACTCCTTTTCAATGAGCAAGCCTCAGGAAACTCTTCCATGTAACGCCACTTTAGTGCTTTTCAGAAGGCAGGAATCACACTCTTTTTCAAGTCAGAATGAAGCTTATGAATTTATTTCTCTTTGCTAAGATAGGCCCTGGGACTTAAATTTCTCTTTGAGTAGAAGTAGAATGTAGCTGTCAAGATGTTGCCTTCAGAAATAAAGCAACCTTTAGAATTTTGCCTTTTTCCCCTTAGCTTCCTATTACTGACTGTTCCAAACAAGGGGTTTTAATGGACATTCACTCAGCCACATTTCATGTCACCCCACAGTGGTGTTAGTGCACTTGGTGGGATCAAGAAGGAGTGGCCAGGGATGGGAGCCTCATCATAAACCCATTGCACTCTTGCAGATCGCCTCACCCATCTTTAGGAGGCCTTTCAGGAGATCTCATCCAGATGCTCACAACACTTTTTCAATTGGTCCTCCTGTGCAAAGCCAGAGAAAATTACTCTCTTTCTGCTCTGCCACAGGAAATTACTCTGTTGTGCTGTGGATTTCTTCAATCCCAAGGTATTTCCACATCTCCAGTCCTGCCTTTCAGCACCCAGTAATCTTCACCCATGTGTAGATCTTCAGCCCCTTTTTCTGGACAACATCTAATTGTGTTGGGGCATATTTATCTCCTTTCAATTTTTATTTTTCTATTGTCTTTATTATGATTCTACCCCCATCTACAAAATTTTAGCTGAGGTAAACATCTTGGGGTTCATGTAAGATTCACAAACCTATGATCTAGGAAATGTAGAGGGTCTAGGGCACGTAAGGAAGCTCTTTTTTCAGAAAACCACTTTGGTTGGGCTAGATGTGATTAAATGGTCCACATCCAAAGGGACACCTCAGATGCCAAAGGTTTGGGGCAATATCCCACTGAAATTCTCAAATACAACTAGGCTGACATAAACTCCAAACCTAGACTTCCTCCAGGGAACCAGCAGCTCATAATTTCATTTCCTGAGAACTGCCTAAATTTTGAGCATGTCTTATACTGTGACAAGAACATTGTTTGCAAAACATAACATTTGGTCGTATTAATTGGTCACCTGAGATCTATCATTGCATGGCCAGGTGCCTTTTTTATATGCAATGGTGAAAATTACTCAGAATATGTGTTTAAGAGCAAAAACTGTAAGTCCTAGGAAGCTCGATAAAGCTCCACAAGAAGAAAACAAGTTGCACCATGAAGGAACATGAAGCTATTGAAAATCTTACCTTCTGCCAGCAGGAAAGCTTCAGAAGATATGAACTGAAGTACTATGGCCTCAAGGTAACAGAGAGTACACAAGCTCCTCAGATTTGCAAATTATTTTGCTGCCTCTGATGAAGTTCTCAGAATATAATTATTCAAAACCTGAATGTGAAAAGTAAGGACATGTAAACTCAATATGAATATTCAAAGGATTCAACTGATGTTTAGTACAAATATAGAAAGGAGAGAAGCGGCATGAGAAGTTGTTAAATCAAGCTACATGTCTGCCTGTCAGAAAAATGTATGTAATCCAAAACAAAGAGCCATCAGGTCAGATCCTCAGCTGATGGAAACTGGATTGACTTTCCCTAATTTAGCAGAAATCAACTGAATACCTGATCATTTCCTAACAGTTTTTTCTTGAAAAATATATGTTCATATCTATTTTGATAGCCTGTATCAAGTAACAAAATAAAAACCCCTGCAAAACCTTCCCCCTGCCTATTCAGAAAATTACATCCTGTCAGAGATGCTCAAGATCATTGAGAGCTTTCCAAGAACTGTGTACTGTATGACTTTGAACATAATTTAAAAAAACAACAGGTGTGAGGGAGGTGGAGTGGGGATAAATTTTGGAGTAAGGAGAGTGTGTGTCCAAAACCAAGGGGGTCTTTCAGACATTATAAGGTGTTTCTCTGCATCTTGTGTTAACCAAATATTTTATGACAGGTAAATGCCATAAAGTCAAAAGTATGTGTCTCTCACAGAATTATTTTTTTTCAAATCACTTTTTAAAATTCAGATTATCTATTTTAAGAAAAGGCTATTCTCTTTATTTGAAGGCTTTAATGAAAAATTAGTTTCATAATGGATTTTCAAATTATATTGCACTGTTTGTAAATTTTGAGATGGTTTTACTAAGCAGACATTGATCTTTCTGAGGTGTTTTCCTCTGTACATCATTGAATGAAAGTTGGACATTCAGGGAAAATAGCATCCGCTCCTGTTTGATATCCTCTGCAGAGATACTTTTTCTTTTTCTTCTTTTTAGGAACATACTAACAGATAATAAATTGACTTTGCAGTAATAAAATTGGGAACTGTGAAAAAGGAAAGATAATTCTATTATATACCATAAAATGTACGAGCCAATAAAACTGCACATTTCCCAGGAACCTGGGAAGTGAGGGAATATAGAAATAAATAGAAAATTTTCAAATAATTGTTAATCAAAGCCAGTTCAAGGTGTAGACTTCTAGTTAGATTAATATCAGTGTGAATGATTAGTTTAATTTTTCCTGGTTTTACTAGTGAATCAATATTAAGGTCAAGCAGTTTTGCTTCAGAAGGATTTAAATTTGCCTTCCTCTAAATACAAAATAAGATATTGTTTTCAAATCAGAAGTTAAAGTGATAGAAATATGTCCTCCCTCCCAGGATGTATAAAACAGGTATCAATTAGAGCAAATACTGTAGGTAAGCACATAATGTGCTTACTAGTGTTAATTAAAAAATTGCATATAAAACACTTTCCAATGGGAAGTTCTGTTAAAACAGAAAGAAGCTGCAGTGTGAGCAGTTTGCAAAGACATCATTTGAAAGTGTTGAGGTTGGGGCTCACTCCAGTGCAGCATTTCAGTAGGTTTGGAAACCAAAATCCCAGCACGTTTCGTGGGGCTACAGATGCTTCTGTACCCAAAACCCTGGCTGGCTGCTGGCAAGGGAATGGGCATCTCCTGCCTGTGCTGGCCTTGCTCAGGTTTCACTGCCCTTGGGGAGCCTGCAGAGCTGCAGCTGCTGTCTGTAACACTGCATGCAGCACTGCTCAATTGCATATAGGTGGCAAACCAGGTGAGGACCAAGGCACAAATGCTCTTGCACCCATCCCTGATTTGCAAAGTCCTGGGCCCTCTGGAGGAAATGCTCTCTTTCATATGTTTGCCCCTTTTTAATGTGTTACATTTCTTTTAGACAAAAGTGCCAGCCTCAGGTGGAAGCTCTGATTTGGGCTGTCCCAGGTGACTGACTTAGTGTAAACTAAGGAGAAAAAGAGTGCTGCAGGGAAGGAGGAGAGTCACAGCCAGGAACTGCAGCCCAGGGCAGCAGAGAGGGGGGGACCCCTGTGGTGAGAGGGGAGGCAGCAGCAAACATCAGCAGGGATGGAAGAATCCCTGCTGGGAGGGGACTGATCAGAATATTCCTTGACTCATAAATCCAACAAGTCAACTGAAATCCAGACTGCAAGGGAAGATGCAGACTGCAAGGGAGATTTAAATACTAATTCCTCCTTCCTGATGTAGTGATTTCGAGCTTTATCTGAAAAATCAGTGTTCTTATTTTTATTCTAATACAATATAAATTTGTATTGTTTTTGTTGGGTTTTGAAGAGGTTTTACATGGGGCTTTATCTTTTTTCCCTTATCAAAACAACTTACATTTTTATGTCAACTCAGTATACAGAAAAATAAATTATAGAGGTCTGTCTCTAAAATCTAGCCAATTCAGAGTATCATCATTTGATTTCTGTTAGTTTTAAAGCTAGTCTTAACTAAAATTGGAGTAAAAATCTTTTCAATGAAAAGATTCTATGATTTTCATTTCCCTGTGAAGTTTAGGACTTCAATTATTTTTCATTTGGACATATTTCAAGATATTAAAATTTCTTCCAAGACAGAATTTTTTTTTTCTCATTTTCTTAAGAAAAACTGATTTCAATTGAGTTTTCTGTCTGTTTGTTGTCTTTAATTTCCAAATGTGGTAGCAAATTTCAAGAATATGGCAGCATATGATGCTCATGAGCTGTAATAAGACTTCATTACTGAATTTCATGTTGGATGGAAATGCTAGAGTCGAACTCTTTTTCTGGTGGATACAACAGGGCTCAGGCAAAAGAGCAATGTGCATCTAGATGGGAAAAAAAGAATTTCAGTCAGGGTTTTTGATCAATAATTAGAGATAAATATGGCAAGCCCTGTATTTAGGAAGTCTGGGAATACAGATTTCATTCATTCCATTGTTCATGGACTAGAAATTGTTTTGTTTTGTCAGGAGATGAAGGAAGGTCCAAAATATTGTTAAAGCTGAATGTAACTGAATGATCCTTTCACAACATGCACACACAGGAACTTGGCAGAGTATTATACACTTCAGGGTGTCTGACTGAACCAAGCCTTGTCTAAACTAGCACACCTTCTTCCAGGCTGAATTGTGAGTTTAGGCAGGTCTAATTGTGAAAAAAAAGACAAAAGATGGACATGAGTAAACAGGATATGACACTGACTGCACGAGAGACAACTGTAAATAATAACATCAGTCAAAGGCCAAAACAACTGCAGGGCTGGAGTTATGTCAGAGGACCCAAGTTTACACTGCTGAAGAGCACCAGCTCTTCCTTGAGAAGCCTCATCTGTGGTGTGGGCTCACTGTAAGGCACCATTTGTCCTTCTCCTGCCCACGGCAGCAGCAGCTGTGTCCCGTGTAGCCGGAGTTGGCGGGGGGTTTTGCTGACTGTGGAATTGCACCATTTTCACCACTGTCTTCTAAAGCCAGTCATTGTCCCTACAGGAATCTGCCTGTTTGCTGCTCAGAATGCCAACGCACCGTCACTAGCCTGGGCCTCTGATAGGGAATTACTGTTGGATTCCAAATAGGATTAAAGGTTTTTAGACAGAACTCTTAAAGTTTCCAATGAGCTTTGCGACATAAACCATCATGAATTCCACACTGCCACTGGAGTTTGGACGGTTAATTCATCCATTCTGACAGTGTTATCTAAATGTGTTTATAGGGACTCTCAACTTATGAGTACATTTCTCAAAGCACTTTCAGAATAAATTGTATAGAATCTTCTTGTTGAATGCTTCTTTAAAGAAAAGGAAGTGCAGGTAAAGCATATGTATAAAAAAAATCCCTTCATGTTTGCTTTTGATTTACTTCACAGTGGAAAAATCTCTAGAGCTCCCCTTTCCTCTGCAGCTTTTAAGCAGTGAAATAGATGATGTTTGTGTTAATTAAGGCAATGATCACTGTATCCATTTCCCAGTAAAGCCTAGACCACAGTCAGGCTAATATTTCTTTGAAGCAATGCAAGGTTCTTGGAAATCGTGTTCTAAGTTGCTAACAGGGAAGTATGCATACTCTACAAGCAGATTATTGTCAACATGAGTACATAAATAAGACTTTATTAGCCACTTAATACTAATAACATTTGTTGTTTAGTTTATTGAACACTCAGTAGCTCTACTAAAAAAGGCCAAAGCCAAGGTGTTTATGGGTATGCTTCAATTACATTTGTGGGAAAAATGGCTTTTATATCCTGTCTGATTTTATAAGTTAAAAACCCCTGTGAATAAGGAAAAAAAATGACCTGAAAACTATTTCAATTAAAGTACACTATTTTTCATGTTTAAGAATATTTATTTCCAAAGCATGAACATACCCATGTAAAGTGGAATGGTTTCCAGACAGAGCTTATTTTGTAAAGCCCCCAGAAGTGAGATATAAGGCATATAGCGGGGAAGGTGTTATTTTTTTCCTGTTATGTCTTAGTTGGACTGGATTCTAAAAAGAAAAAGGCTTGTTTGTGTCCTCTGCAGCTTTTGAATGTTACAGTTAGGGTTCACGAACAGTAGTTGCATTGTCTTCATATTTTGATTTTGGAAATAAAGCAACTGGAGAAGAAAGGAATGAGAAGTAACTTGCATTTCTCTGACTTTTGAGGCTTTAGTTTACAGTCTCTAATTCTTCATCCCATTCCAGTGGAAAAAAAATAATAATTACAGCCTAAAGCAATGGATCAAAATTAAACTGAAAAAGTATGAATTACTAATGAAGTAAGAACCTTTGAGCTTTATCTACTTTGTTGATATTTTCTGTTTATCCAAGGAATACAAGCTTCCTTTAAAAACAAGAGAAAAGCTTTTCATTCATTGCTCTAAAATTTAAGAGAAAATGGTAATATTGGACATTCTGCAATAAAGAACATAAAGAGCTGACTTCTATAATTAATCTTCAGGTCATTTAGCCTTTGGCATAAAATTTCCCATTTTTTTTCTTTGGTCAAAGGTGACCTGTTCTAAAAAAAAATCACAATTTTTTTAGGCATTTATTCCTGTAATATAAAGATAAAAATGATCTTGAGATTTTTTTCAGGTGTTACAATTTTATTGAAAAGTGGTATCCTTGGACATGAATAAACTGAGATAAATTTTTCATGGACTGCCACCATCAGTAGACATCAGCAGCTGAGACAGCAAAAGTTTCCAGCAGTGTCTCTCACTGTTTATCCATGAAACACCTTCAGCTTCCGAATAATGATCTCTGCCAGGATGGAAAAGTGCATCTAAAACTGCAAAGGGGAGGATTCACAGAGTTCCAGGTACCAGACTGTACCAAGAATGGCTCTGGTAGCAGCCAACTCCTTTGAGACTGACGGGTCCTGACTGTGCTGGCATAGCCATTACTTTGAAGATACTCTCGTGTCTTGGTGACATGTCCCACTGTGAGGGATATAATACATCTATTAAATAAAAATCAGTAAGTAACCTGAAAAAGATCAAGATTTGGAAAATGTAATAAAACCAGATCATGATCCATGAGGATTGTTCCAGCTCCCCACCTCAAGGTCACCACTAAACTTGGTCTGGCAATAACAAGACCCCTCTTTTATTACCCTCACCTCTTGCTTACTGACTCCTTGAGTCAGACATTTGCTGAATGAAGCCTTTGGATAAGAAATTAGAGGAGAATAAAAGCTTGCCCAGGTGGACAAAACTGGATCTGGGTTAATGTGACCTGGAGATCATTGGTGATGGGAGAAAGGAGGTGCACCAGCAAGATGCTGCCACTCTCTACAAACATCATTTATCCACTGGGGAGGAGGCCAGGCTGCCATGCCCACAGCCAGCCCAGCAGCACTGTGACCTGGATTGCCCCTACGTACCTGGATCTGCCAAAAATATTGACAAAATGAAATCCTAAATTATGTCAGGAGAGGAAGTGGGTCTTCCAACCAGAATATAGGAAATCCCCTATTGTGTGGGAGGGATGTCTGGTAGTACTAATAATAGCATGGAAACCCTGTGCTTGTAAAAGTCAACTTCTCAGTAAGAGAGCTATTTAAAGAGGTGAAGTAATTGCAGCTGGCACAGCAGCCATGTGGTGCATGCAGACTAGATTTTATGGTGATTTCCAAATGTGTTTTTTCATCACCACATGTTATTTCCTGCAGCTTCAGTGAAGGATGCTCCAAGACAACTATACCAAAGCAATAGAAAAACTTTCAGAGGCACACACAGCATCATTGGCAGCTTCATCGCTTTTCATTGTAATTATCCCAAGTTTCTTTTTGACCTTGCTTCCCTTAAGAGGAAAACAAATATGTTTGTCTGCTTGGATATGAGTCTGTGTACAAATGGTTTTTAAAAATTCAGATAGACCATTTCCTTGCACACAGATTTCTCCCCGTGGAGAGGATGAGCACATGACAAATACTAGTTCCGTTGCTTATTGCTCTTCTGGAAAGCCCCCAGAGTTTCCTCCAATTAGTGTAAGAGGAGCAATATAAAACAGAAGAGAGGCCTCTGTCACCAAAGGGACAAAATCTTCCATCATTATGTTTAAATCTGAAGTGCAATCCCATTAGTAGCATTTATATAAGATCAGGAATCCCTGAACGAGATGCAGACTCCACAGGGTGGTGTGAGTTATCCATACCTGGGCCAGGTGGGACAGGGGGACAAACCCAGCAGTTCACTGCTGCAGCACGGGGTGATGCCACTGCCTGGCCCTGAGCCACCCACTGCCCTCCTCTGTGCTGCAGGATCTCTCCCTGCACTGCACCCTGGCACTGGTGTCTGCCTGACCCAGTAGGCAGTGGGCTCCCACTGCTGCACAAACAGACAGCTGCAGATGCAAAAAAATGGAAATTGTTGTTTGCTGGGTTAGCAAGCTGAATTATCTTGGCAGATGATCAGGAAACCGGCAGAACTGGTACAGGGCTAGAAAGAATCCTGGGAGAAAGTGGATAGCAGATATTGAAGGGGAGCAGGAGTATTCCTGCTTTTGAAAGCCTGGAGCTGGCATTGATCCTTGATGGAATTCTTGAGTGACATTCCAGTTAGCAGCCAGTCAGGAAGCTGAACTAAGAATTTATTTCAGCTGTTTCCCAGCCTTAAATCTAAACACAACAGTAAATATCTATTGGAGCTATCTGAATATGGGGCCATCTGAAACGTGAATTCAAGTCCAAATCTTGTACAGTTCTGAAATACAAATTCAACTCCAAGATTTAAAAAGGTCAATTTTCTTATATAGTAATGAAGAGGCCTGGAAGGGACGATAATTTCACTTTTCCTAAATGGTGTTATTTTAATTTCTGTCATGGGAAAATAAAAAAGTTCTTTCCATGTTGCAGTGGAGGTTTTTAACAGATGACATGTCACGCGGATTTAATTTAGATGGGGGAAGCCCAAGGGGTAGAAGAACTGAACAGTGCAAAATGAATCCCAAATAAATAATAGATTAGAAAATACAATGGAACTGCAAACTCAGTCTACTGATCTCAGCACAAAACTGCTGTTTGCAACACAAGGATACTTTCATCACTTTTATGTTTCTTAATATGTCTTTCTCCATTTCAATGCTTTGAACAGCCTGTAATCCTTTTGTGAGTTAAATAGCTATAAATCCTCTTCCTATTGACCCATGTTTCTTGCTTCTGTGGACAATACCTACTGTACTAATGATCAAATAAACACTGTTGGTCATTGAGGTTTGGATCATTTTTATAGTTGTTATTTAATTCTTATTCACACACTGCAATGAATTAATAACTTCCTGGCCAAAAAACCTCTCAACTCAGCTGGTTTGTAAGACCCAGGTTATTCTTTCACAAAAGTTCAAAATACTCCTTCAGGTCTTTCTGCATTTTTATCATGGTATCACATTCATTTTAAAGTATCAAGTTAACTTTAATTTTATTTTCATGACTTATTAATTTATTTTTTAGCTGACATTCCCATTTCTCAGGCTAAGACAGCTAACAAAAAGTAAATTAAAAATGAAACACTTTTGATTATGGTTGATTAACAAATTGTCATGAAATACAACTAAATTCTTCCTCAACTTTGATAAAATCATAGATTTTTCAAGGCCTTTTATCATTTGCACATATATATATATAATAAAGCTATATTCTGAATATTTTATCTTCATTTTTTCATCAAATCTCTTATACCATCTTGTTAAAAGATGCTTTTAAGGCTGCCTTTTTTGCAGGAGGGGAACCATCCTATCATGGTCCAAGGCTTTGAGTGGTAATGGTAAAACCCCAGGTATTTGTTACGTATATATACACCCTTATTTTTATTAGTACTAAGTTAAATTACTGTGACATGTTATGCTTAGCAGAAAGCACAAACTCTTTATAAAGCTTGTAATATGAAAAGACAAAGTGCAATTTTTTGGCACGACAGGTATTATAGATATGAAGAATGATCAGCACATTATTAGGTATATTTTAGTGTCAACCGACTATTTTATATTTTTCTTGAGATATAGAGTACTCCATGATTTTATTTAAACAAAGTAACATAAAAATAATACAATTCACACTAAAATAACCCGAAAATATATCCTGACTTATTAATTGTGTAAATAAATATTTAGATAAACAAAGAAGACTTTGTGAATTGAGGGCTATACTAGGGTTTGGTTTCCATTTCTTCTTGCGTTACTGGTTTCTCTCATCTTTCTTCATTGTCCCTGGTTCTTGATACTCCATTTCTGGTAAATAGAGGAAAATAATTTCTCTAACCTGAAAAACTTCCTTGTATGTTTTGAACACAGGTGCCTATAAGTTTAGGAATGGTTAAGTTATAAAGCAGGGAGTGGAGGATCTTTGTTTACCCTTCCTCACTATCCCTGCTGATCACTTAAGGGGATGTCCCCAGGGGCTGAGATTTTCCAGGGATATGTTATTTCACAGTCTGCCTGACAGGCTTCTCAAAAGCCTGGCACATGGGGGCAAGATGTAATTGCATTGTATTGTTTTTTATTTCTTTCTTTGAACAGAACAGGCATGGAGATGATAATGGCTTTAACCTTCCACGCTCACATCAATCCTATGCATATGTAAAATAAGATACTCCAAAGTCATGAAATGACAAGCTAAAGTTGTACAAGGAAGGTTTAAGTGCAGTCCTCAGTACCAACACATTGTGATACAATTCTTAATAATACGATCATGTACTATTTTTAGATCACATAATCAGTATGAGATATTTATTAAGAGTAAAATGATTTTGGGAGTTTTTCTTTCCTTGCACTTCTTTTCCTGCCTTCTTTCTACTCCCCTTCCTGAAGTGTATTTATTTCCAGTGTGACTACATTAAAATTAAACAGTAATAGTCAATTATCCAATCAAGTAACGACTTCCAACAATTCAAAAATTCTTCCAAGCTAGGGAATAACTTAGTAACTAAAAATATTGAAATATTTTGAATTACTAACACATATGACCTTGCATTTTGAATTGCTAACATATATGACCTTGTATTCTCTACAAGTTTGTTTTCTGGTGTATATCAGGAACCTTCTGTAACATCAAAAACTCTACCTATAGTTCTGCCAGGAATAGAAATACATTTTTTTCAGAGTGGGGGCTTCTGAAAAATAAAAAAATAAAAACCAAAACAAAATGGTTTTCTGAATTAATTCAGCTGATAACAAACCAGAAGATTCTCTCTCTCCATTTTCTAATTAATTAAAAAGCACTAGTATGAGTACGTCCAAAATGAAAAATTCTTCTGGTGTGAAAGGTTTAATCAATTAATATATAGAACCCACAGCTGAGGCCATTAATTACTCTGTTAGTCTCTTCCCTTCCAAAGGGCTGACTCTTCAGCTGATATAAATCTGTTGTGATTAAGTATATCTTTTCCAGGTTGAGGAATTGAAGTCTCTTTGGTAGTCTACTGTCCTCATTTGCATTATGTTTGTACCTCTTGGTAAAAAGAGAGGATTTCTGATATAAATTTTTTATACAAAGCATGGATATAATTCCCTTGTAATTTATGTCAAGTACGCAGAAAATTGAAGAGAAAGTAAAAACGGTATTTCTAGTTATATCTGCTATTTTTATCCTATTATCAAGAACTTTTCATCTTCTTCCAGATGAGCAAAATGGGGCATCTGTTATTTCAGTTAATGTGGCAGGTCCTATATTCTTTGTTCTTTGTTTTACCAAGTGACTGTGGTCTCTGTCTCTCTCTGAAGTGTTGTCTCCCTGCCCCCATCAGCACATATTTATAATTGTGATCCTTCTGGTCTCCTGGTGTTCTGCTTCCTGTTTTTAATTACTACCTTCCAGTTTTGCTTTTTATCTACCTGACTGCACAACCATATTGTGCAAGTCTTGTAAGGGGATTTTACTGTCCTTCTGACAAGAGGGTCAGGTTAGGCACAACTGTAGGGGTAATACCTGGAAGATCAGGATCACATGAAGGTGTCTAGGATTGACCTCAGCTATGGACAGCGCTGATGAAACCTATCTCTTACAGCAGTGGGTCTGATACTAATTAATCTTGGTTTAGAATAGACTACCTCCCTTTGTATCTGCTTTTCTTTCTGGATTTCTCTGCAACCTCCACAGAGTTACCTGCTGCTGCTGTGGCTCCACTCTCACCATTATCTATGAGCCAGCAAATTTGAAGCCCTTTGGAGAGGTCTAAAGGAGCTCAGCCCTTATGGAGGCTATAGCTCAGATACACCCTGGAGTGCCCTCCAGGGGGAAATTCAGAACTCTGTACACAGAAGAGTAAGAACTCTCCAGGTGTCAATGGTTGTTGGAAAACAGCCATGTGCACCCAGGGAGTGTGAGCTTCCAGGAGTATCCTAAAGTTATCAGCTGCCAGGGTGAAGTCAGACTCCCTTCTTCCTGATCTCTTGGGTCTCTCAAATGACCCAGGCCCTCAAAATAGATGTTATGCTTTTAATCCCTTAAATTAGAGACTCAACTAAGGGCATTGCATTCTTTGGGAAAGTATTCTTGCCACTTTTGCAACTTAGGCAACACTTCTGCCAATGCACTATTTAAAGAAATACTATCTAAACTCTGGCATGACACTGATTTCCCATATCTTAAAGAGAACCAGCTGCAACTATCAGATAAGCAGGAAATGTATTCTGAAATGCATTCTTTCTGCAGGACTTCAGGCAGGCTGGCTCACTCTGTTAGCAGCTGTGCACCCCTGTGGAAGAGCTTGACACCCCAGTACGCAGTGTATAAGAAATGCCTGGCATCTAAGCCAGTTATTTTTTTGTTCATACAACCTGAGTTTTACAGTGCAGAATCACTTTTCTTGCATCTAAATTACCTATAGTATAATTCTAATAAATTCTTTATTTAAAAGGATTATACATGTGGAATGAACAACCAAGACAAGTGGCATGCAGAGGCTAAGACCTCCTAAAACCAACACAATATAACTCAGTGGATGTCTCAGGTTCAGAGTGTTTTCCTTGAAGAATTCATATCCTTGGGAGCAAATGCATGTCCTGAATAAAAAAAATCCTCATTGTAGCTTGTAATCTTTGGAGATTCATGCACACCCCATTTATGAACATAAGATAGGAACTTACAAAACTTGGCAAAGCATGAATCTCAAGGACATGTTCAGTAGACACTGAAGGAATATAAACCGCCCACCCATGGAAAGATAAAAATGCCTGAAAATATTATCCCAGTAAAAAAAATATCTGCAAGACCATATCCAGGTGTTTTAATGAAAACTTGCAGAAATTTCAACATCAGTGTTGAACAGATAGTGCAAAAAATGTGTTAGACAATACTAGGTCTCAAAAAAGCAATAGCACCCAACCCAGTGGAAAAATATTTCAGTAGCTACAAGATAAGAGTAAGTTAATAGTAAATACTCACTATAAGTAGATTAGATTATATTAATGCCTATTAAATTCAACATTTGAATTTAATTGTGGCCATGCTTTTTATTTTAAATGTGTATATGAATATATTTACTTTTTACAAAGGCTCTTATGCTAATTCTTACAGTGGGACTTTTTAAATTTCTGAGGTTTTCCACTTCATTGAGAAATTTTTTAGGTTTTCCACTAAACTATTAAATATATAAGCAAAGCCTCATATCATACCCGTTATGTGAAATACATGGAGTAGAGAGAAATTCCTACAATGATGAGTCCCAGGTGGTAGTTCTCATGATATAATAATATATTTCCTTACATAATTAACTTCAGCATGAACTTGAACATACATGTGGGTACTTATTTGTGGAACCTCTCCCAGGAGCATAGGGCACCATGCTGTCATCTACCCATTTGCTTGTGTAGCAAATGGAAATTATGGAGATATGCAATTAACCCTCTCTCTCTGTTAGGGAGAAACCATAGAAACAAGGCTGCATATGTAGGCAGTCCATTACATTTGTGGAGTTAGGAGAAATTATGCTGGGTCTGAAACAGCTTACTTCCAAGAATACCAGGGAAAATCAAAACAGTGCACTGACTTAATTTTCTGCTGTCATGTTTGAGTGCTGAACATACTGTTTGCAGGCATAAAACGGAGTTTCATGAGTTTAATTGTAACATCACAGTTAAATATATTTCTAAAAAAAGTTTTTGAGAGCATTTATATGTTAAGTCCTTCCTCCAAGTCTCTTTCTTTGGGGATGCCTGATACAATTTTGCTTGGTGTGTCCTAAAGTTCTACATTACTCTGAGTTTCCCTTGATTTATAGGATTCCATGAGAAACTTTAAATCTTTTCCAAGGTGAGCCTGATGGTTGGAATTTCTGAGAAATCCTGACTAATCTAAAAGCCTGAGCCCTGTTCACCTTCAATAAAACTTAAGTGCTTTTAAAACATTCAGTTGCTCCAAGGTGAAAATAGTTGCCTAATGGGATTTACTAAAGTGCTGTGGTTAGACTGAGACTGTTCTTTGCTTATCTACTCTATTTGTTTGCTTTATTACTTCCTGCTTAAAATATGTAAGAAATTTTCTCCCATATAGTTTTGCTGGGTTATTTTTCCGTAGATTGTTTTTCCAATGGTAAAGTGGGATCCCCCAGTTTCCCCAAGTAACCACTTTCTGTAGAGTCCAATCCTTTGCATTTATTACTCATTATGTGTGCAAAATTTAACTCTGTAACTTTTCTGCTTTTCCACCTTTGCCTCCTGAGAGCAGTGAGACCCAGACTCACAAAGGAAATTAGTCACTGCCACACTGACTGCCTGAGCAAACACCGGGGAAAGTGAGTCTGCACTGATGATGAGGTGCCTCAGTGACTAAGTGGGATATCTGTGAATCACTGTGACGGGCCAAAACTCCACCTAAGGTGCAACAGCAGTGCCTGCTTTGTACTGCAGCTGCTAAACACTGGGAATAAAGTCGCAGTCTCACTTTTACTTGTGTGAATCCAAAGTAGGCCCACCGACTTCAGTCTGGATTTATGCTACTGTGGGCTCATCCTACTTCTATATGGAAAGTTTCCACTGATTTAATGAGAGTTGGACCAAACCTGGAGTAATTTCTTTTGCAACAATCTGTTTACCTTATGTCACACTTCCTTTTAAAGAACATAAACTTCATTACTGAACATTCATTGAAACCAAATTAAACATGAAGTGAATCATTTATGCAGACTACCATAGCATGAAGAGTTTCCTTATGACAAAGTATTAATTTTAGGTTATTCCCTGGTTCAATTTCTAGCAATTTATAATAAGCATCTAAACCTTGAAACCAAGCTGAGCACCTCAAAGTCAAACTTCCCATCAAAAGTATTCAGGACATCTATGATAATATTTTAGCTGAAAGATCACAATTCATAAGCATTTCCAATGATAAAATGTTAACTCAAAGTGATATTAAACATTTTCTGTTACCAAATGGGACATATGAGCATCGGTCTGGAGAGTACCTTGCAGGTCCCTGAGTCCACTTCCCTGAAATGGGAAGAATTAACTTCAGTCAACGCTGACTTTAGAAGCTTCCTCTTCTGCAAAACACAGCACTAACATCGTAGAACAAATATTCACCATCAGCCTATAGGAGACATAATCCTTCAGTTAAAAGTCTGTTTCCAACTACAGAAGGTGATGAGGCACGATTGAGAGCTTTACAATAGAGAGCTTTATCTATTTTACTAAAGAAATTTTCCACATGATGCTAAGAAAGAAGTCCTCTCCCTGCTACTAAGGAGGCCAAAAGAGAAAACAATCTCCACCTATTTGACCTAAGGGAGATATTCTTTCCTTCCACTTAAATTGGTGATTGCTTTCATCTCAAAATCTGAGGGGATCTAATGTCAATAATAGCACCAGACATCAACCTACAGCCTATATCCAGCTGTGGATAATCTCCAATATTTCAGAGGACAAAAAGTAAGAAAGACAAAAGCCAAATTATTCAGTCTGTGGGACTGAATTTGAAGGAACTAAAACCTTAGAGGACAAAATTAGACATGGTACATCTGAGGAAGCTAATGGGAACTCATATGAGAATATTCCAGAGTGGATAAGGCACAATGCCATCCTTTTTATTTATTATGGAACAATCCCTATGTTCAGCAATTTGGAGCATTCTCTCCATTGTCTACCTCAGCCATTTACAAAACAAAACACCATGCCTATAATACTTTCTCTTCACTATCACAGTATCTCAGCAAGTTAAAATGTCTCAAGTGTTTGTCCCTGAAATGCTCCTAGGAGTGCTACATATCTCAAAAAGGAACTGATAAGCAGAGAGAATGAAGAAAGAATTGCTCTCTAGAAGTTTTGGGCATGTCTTTGATTGTTTATTGAGAGGGAATTGGCACTTTTGATGATTCAGAGCACTTGACTAAAGCAGCAGTTGTATGATGTGGCAGTCATGATTGCTGTTTGGAGGTGCTTACTTCTCTCATTTACTCACTAAGAAAAGATTCTGAAGACATTTGTCTGGCCTTAGATGGCAGGTCAGTTTTTTTCTGTGTTTTCCTCCCACAACAGGCTAATCAAAATATCAGTCCCATTAAAAAAACAAACAAATAAAATAATATATGTATTCTAAATTTCACAGAATGTGTTTCATGATCGCATTGTGGGTGTGTTCTATCACTAGCAAACAGCAGAAGTGAGAGGCAGGGAGCATGAATGGATCAAACCAAGATTCTTTTAGACAGGGAGGAGGTTTGTGAGACCACTCTGCAAAACTGAGACACCAGCCTGTATCTGAGAGTCAAGGTATGTCCTTTGTGGTGGCACATCCACATCCTATATGTTATAGCCAGAACTGTTGATTACTTCTGGAGAGAGTTACTGCCTCTAGGCAAGCTCCAAAATCTTATAAATTAAAATTGAAGCAGGCCTTTATATTACCTGCATTATTAACTGAGATTACATTTCTGTCCTCATTTTATTCCAGCAGGTCCAAGGAGAGTATTGCTTTGAGAAAGTACTATACTGCCCAAGTAAGGGAGGTGCAAATCCAATGTCAGTAGGTGGATACAACAGACATCTCTCTGGAATAGAACAGCAACTGGACAGATTTTTTTATGATATAGGATAAAATCCAACTTTTTAAACTAAAACCTATTGTTTTGTTTTGTTGTTTTGGTTTTTTGGGTTTTTTTTCCCTCACTTGCACTAAGAGTGAAAGCAGCTTTGCGCTAGACTGATTCCAGTTTGGAAAACTGATCTTGTTTGCTTATACTGACACATCACAAACTACTTAAGCATCATAGAACCCCTGCTATTATAAGATGATGTTGCCAGTGAGAAGGTCTAATTCAAGAATTCATAACAAAGATTAAATAATTTATTTTGCATTTGTTCTAAAGATCATTGATAAAGTAATAACATGTGTTGGCTTAAGTAAAAACCAGTGTTAAAGTTTGAGATAGCATATCCTCTCCAAACAAAAAGAAGATATTATTATTCAAGGCCATCCTTACCTGGTCTTAATAACATCTTATGGCAAAATTAATTTGCTTTCAAAATTCCAGTTGCCATAACAACTTAGTACAGCAGTTCACATGATTTAACAAGATTCCAAAAGAACTATTTCATGATGAAAAAAACAACATGAATGGAGAGGGATGTTTTTTCCCAATTACTATTTTTAAACATTAATATCTGGTTGATTAATCTTTTCTTATGAGAGCAAAAATACTCTTATATTCAGAGCTGCTCTACTCTCTGTACTATGTAATCCTTGGAACTTTCACACTTGGCAGCAGTAGTGACTCAGTTTGAGATAGCTGCAGACGGTGCATCAGCTCAATGAGCAGTTGTCTTTGACTTTGGACACATCACCCTTCCCCTGAAAGGATGAATATCTACAGGGGTTTGTTTCTTAGCACCACAAACACTCTTGAGTTGAGAACTGCTGCCAAGGCAGACTCACAAGTCATGTAATGCAGAAAATCCCCATCCTGTTTTAATGGTCATAACCATCATCCACTTATCTCCTATTTATTATTGATAAAGTTTCAGATAAGCAGATGAACACCTAGATCAGACCAGGACAACAGCCTGGAATGGGTGTTCAGGGGAAGGCAGGTGTGGCCTCCCCTCCTGCCCTGCCCAACCTGCCAGCCTGGAGATGTGTGACAGCACCACTGTCCCTCTGCTTGCCTGGGTGCAAGGAGCAGACTCTGGCCTTCCTCTTTTCCCACAAGGATTTCTCCCGTGGTCTCCAGTCTGTACTGGACCTCTCCAGTTTAATCCAAGGACTTGGATTCTCTTGGAGCAGAAATATGCTCTTTCGTTATCTTCAGCAGAAAAAAGAATATTTAAAGACCTTAAAAATGAATAACAAAAGTAAAAAGAGCCACAGTACTAGTATTCCAAGTAGATATGGTAACCCCAGTCTCAACAAAGAACTCATCATGCACCGATGATAAGCACAGAATTATGAGGACAGATAACTATATCATACAGCATTTTGTGTCTCTGGTGATGATTTTAGGAAAATCTCTGAGTCTGACCCTCTTTCTTAAAAAAAGCATGAGCCCTCTCATTAGGCTGCCTACCAGTGGAGTCAGCTGCTGGTCTCTTGCTGTCACTTAGTTACCCATCCTCTCTAGGTTAGACGAAGAGATTGCTCAAGTTATGTCTTTTTTATATCCCAGAGGTCATTAGCAATCAGAATTATTCTGACCTTTTGCCACCATATCAAAAAGCTGGATCAGAGGTGAACAGAAAGCTATAACATTTTGGCATCTGTCTAATTTCCAGTGGAGAAAGACAATATTACAAACCTCATCCTCTCTCATTACTGCTTCACATTAAATAAAGCTGACAGAAAAAGTTGGAGGGAAAAAATTGATAATGACAAATTAGATTTCTTTTTTATGTTTGTGAATTATCTCTGAACATGCTACAATTAGTTTTAAACTATTTATTCTTTGAAAATAATTTGCCAATAATTCGCTGGCTACTGAAGACTCATAGCCAGTTATGGTTATTTCTTATTCAGACTCTAAAGTGTCTGGTTGGCATTGAATGAATTGATAATTTATGTGATACTCTTTTAACGTGAATAAATGAAAATTATTTGGGATGCAAATATTTGTATTTATTAGAGACAAATTTGCTGATTGTTCATATCCTCTCTAATTAATTT
Source organism: Thryothorus ludovicianus (assembly GCA_013397245.1). Taxonomy (NCBI): domain Eukaryota; kingdom Metazoa; phylum Chordata; class Aves; order Passeriformes; family Certhiidae; genus Thryothorus; species Thryothorus ludovicianus. Next base: position 492,377 of record VZTB01008019.1, on the reverse strand, counting down.
AAAAGCCAAAATTCTTGCAAACCTGACTTCTATGAATACGAATGGGAATATACTGATGTCTTATACAAAGCAATTTTAGTGTACATTAATTCAATAATAATGCTGAATTGTCTTAGGTAAATAATTTCAAAAATGATCTTGGTATAAGCACATTTACCAGCCAAACTAATATAATTTCAGAACAGTTTCTTAAACAATAACATAAAGAAAAGCATTATATCAATAATAAACATCTCAAATAAAGAAAGAATTTCACATTTAACTTATCAGTTGTTCTGTTCTGTTATGGCTGAACAAATACCTTAGTGTTATATCTCTTTTTATTACCACACTATTCTACTGACTAAAAGTGAATTCAATCAGTGAAATAATATTATCCAAATGTCATTCATCCTGTTTTGATTTATGCTGATTTTTAATTTCAAATAGCTTTTTCACTAATCCGGTTTTCTGAGAATTTATCGTGTTTTTATCTCTGGCCTGTAACCTATCCAAATAATTACTCTAATTTTGTTCTTACTGGCACATATCCCATTCTGACTTTGCATTTTTTCTTTTTGTGTAGTCCTATTCTAACTTTTATTAATCTTCTGCTCGTCTCATGTGCTTTTCTGCTGCAACAGCTGGGAATTTAAGTAATTCTTGATGCTTTGAAATTTGTCACAGATAATGTGCCAACAAGGACAAAGATTTTTCAGCTGTCTTTATTGTTAGGTTTTGGGTTTTCGTTAGGTTTTGTGGGTTGTTTTTTTTTTGTTTTTTGAGGTTTTTTTCCCAGTAAAGATGTTTCCATTTTGCATTTTATTTACTCGTTAGTACAATGTCTGTACTATAACTGCTTCATATTTCATCATGAATATGCAACAGAAGTCATCTCAATAAGCATTAGTAAACAAGATGAGGATTAAGTACTCAGTTAATGTGTGTTTGCTCTAGACCATATTCTGATTCTTTTACCCTTGTTGAGTAAATAGTCAATGAAAATTTGTGTGACCCCTTAATAATGTGGGACGCAGCATTCGGGTGTGAGGAACCTGTTTCAAGGTGTAGTGATGAAAGATTTAAATAACCACTGATGGCAAATTGAGTCTAGGAGCCCATGAAGGGAATGTAGATGTTGCAGGTGTTCTTGACTAAGCAAAAGTGGATGGAGTGGTGTCTTGTGTCTTGTCTTTTGAATTTGTTCTTGCTCAGTGCTAATGTGAACAAGGGAATATTTTTTTATTCATTTAATTACTTGAAACTTTTTTTTGCTTTGTGAAAATTTAGTGAATTTTAAGGCTTGTTAGTTAAAGCAATATTGGTAATCTTCAGCTGAAGATAAAACCAAAATCACATTACAAGACATAACAAATATTTCTGTTTGATTTTGTTGGCATTTTGTGGGTTTTTTTCCTTTTTCAGCGACATTAGGCGAGGTATTTTTCATGTCTGGTGCTCCTGCTGGGTAGCACTGCTGAATTTCCTTATGCAGCTGCTGTATTCTATATAGGGCTGGGTGCAGAGTGCAGTAGGTGCAGGAATTCCTGTTTGTAGCTTTAGATCTTGTGGGCTTTTGTTGCTTAAATGAGGGCTGTAACACATTATAATGTCAAAAGAATATCTTATTTTTTTCAGGTTTCAGGGGGACTTTCTATTTGTACTGAGTGTTTTGGAGATGCTTAAAAGAAATATGTCAAATAAATATTATAGCTGTGAGGAAATGTTTTATAATCATGTATGGAGTATATTCCTTAAAACAAACATATGTAGCTAGGCTTTTTTTCATCAATTGTACTTAGTGTATATAAAAATCAGTGCTATTTTCAGAGCATAATAATTTATTGTCTCAGCTCAGCAGCTGAAGTGTTCTGTATTAAGTCATTTACCCTTGTTCATCCCACTCAGGAGTATGGTGGTCCAAGTGTGGCCACCTGATGAGGCTCAAGGAAAAGCAAGTAAGCCATTATTGGCTTGTTTTGGGGTTGGGAGGATTCAAGCCACTGTAAATACATGGCACTGTAATGCAATTGTAGCAAGCTCGAGCACACAGCACTGCCAAAGTTCTCCTGATTTGCAGCTCCGTGTGCTCCAGCCATGTCTGGCCAGGCTGTACTGGCCCACTTTTATAGAGAAAGCTTGCTCTCTGTCAGTGGTTTGAAAAACTTCTTGTACCCAAGCCATGCTTGGAATGTGTAGAAGAGTGACAAGGCTTTGGGGGTTCAAACAGTGGTTACATGGATATGGATGCAGGTTATAGTGTTTAGCTTCTGTTAGGGAGTAAACTGGTGTTTGCTGGACAAGTTGTTTATTTTTGGTTTTTTAAATATATGTATTCATAACTTCTTCCCTCAGTGAAAACATTTTATCTGACTCCCTCTGCCAGCTCTGAGAAGGGGAAAAGCCCAGAGGAAAGCGATGCATTTCCCATGGGATGCTCTGGCTTTTGCTGCTATGGGCTCACCTCTGCCTCTCTGGGCTGGAGGCACGTCAGGAAAACTGTCTGCTCCTTACAGTCCTGTGAGAGACAGAGTGGAGTCATGCTGGGAAAAGGGGCAGCAGGTTTAACACCGTGGCATGGCTCATGGTAGAGATACTGCAGTGCCCAGAGGTTGAAACACTGAGGAAGGGATGGAGAAGATGTTTGGATTTCTTGGGGCAGTGTGTTGCAGTGCTGTGCCTCAGGGTAGCAGACCTTGCACAGCTCTGTCATTTCTGCAAGTATTGTTTACCAGTAGGAAGGAAGCTTCCATTTTGTTGAGAATTGGTTGTGTGTTGTGAGACAGATTGTTGACTACGAGCCACGGTACACGTAGTCATTGGTGTGCACCTCTCCAGCTGCAGCCTTGCTGTTGCAGGTGCTGCTCATGGAAATTACACAGACTGATGGTTCAGCTTCTGTGGGTTTTTAGTGGAAATCCTCTGTTGCTTCATTAATCATAAGCACAGACAAAACAGTGACAAGGAATGTCAATACTCTGACTTAAAAGCGAACAACTAACTTCCCTTAATTTTCTTCTCCTTGGTAGGAGAGAGGAGAAATAATTCAATTGTATATTGCTATATGGAACTGGCAGTATGCCTATTTCCACAGTCTTGTGACCCTAACTTGTGACCCTAAAGCAGAATGTAAGAAACAGGATTATAAGCAATGAAAAAAAATCTTGAACAATAGCTGCCTGTTCCTTAGATAGTAGACAGATGAGGGCCAACAGTCTTTCTTTCACTTCCTGGAAAATCCTACCTTGTGGTAGGACTGGAGAAGGGTTGGTATTACTGGGATTTGTTGAGAAAAAATTTCAACACAGATTAGCAGGAAAAGTTGGCAAGTGTGAAGCTCATCCTCTCGATTTCCCAATCTGACAATCTCTGATGTCATGCCAGAGGAAACAGATTTCTGTAACGTCAATTGTGTGTAATGTTCCAACTGAGGCTTTGAATATTTATGATACTTGGCTCACTAAAAAGGACTTCATTGCATTTAAAGATAGTCCTTTGGATATGAAAATCTGAGATTTCCTTAAAAAAAGACTGAGCAAGGAACTTAAACTCTGAATTATAGTATATCTTGAATGACAACTTTCTCCTGACTGAATGTCAGGACTGATCATAGAATCACATATACAGCCCTCTGGAAGTGCTGAGAAGCAAAATAGAGCCATGGAATCCTTCAGGCCAATTGTCAGGGTCTCTCTACTTTGAGATTTTTGAATCAGGCTACGTACATATGCAACTTGTTTCCACACAGATTCTATTGCTTGAGAAGTTCAGGTTTTTGTAAGAAAACTAATTCTTGGTCCTACATATAGACAGGATTTTCAAATATTTCTCCTGCTGACCCTTCTTTCCAAGCCATTGCACTTTTTGCCAGTGGCACAGTTGGGTTTATCAAGTGTGGCTCATCATAGCTGGGCAAATTAAGTGTCACAACAGATTTTTGTTTAAGGCCCTTGGCAACACTGTGGCTTCATATAGCAAACCCTTATTTTGGGAACCAGAAGGTTAAAATCACTTAACACCTTCACTGTTGTTGCTCATCACTTGAGATCTACGATAGGATTAATACAGATAGTTTCTTCAAGAGAAAGGTCTTTGGATGCATATGCTCATAATCAGTGGTGGTGCAAACAAAAACAAAGGGTCTCCCCAAAGCCTTGGCCTCTGTGTCCAGAGGAGCACTGACAGAAATAGAGATGAGCTTCCAGTAGGGACTGTTTGTGCTCTCAGGAAAAAGTGCATACTTTAAAATGAGGCTACTGGTGTCAAATTACAGCATCAAACACAGATAATGCAAAAAAACTTAGTAATATGTCTTCCTAAATATGAATTATCATCTGAGAAGGAGATTTATATTTGTTATGAGCTAACTTCAGTGTTATGGAAGAACTGTGCTCACAGTCATACTGGACTTGCTCTGAAGTAACAAGCTTATACTGTACAGCTGTATTGGAGAGAGGCTTCTCAGCTCACTGATCATTCTTTTTTTTTTTCTTCCCTGTGACTTTGTTTCTACCCTCTGCCCACAAATTTTCAGCAATATATGAGTTAAAGATAACATGGTGCTCAAGGGACATGTAAGGAAGAGTACAGGAGGTAAAAAAAAAAATCTATGGAGCAGATAAAATAATACACTCCAAGTACATTAAGGCTGAGTTTTCTCAAGGAAAATGGCTCAAATCAGATTATCAAGATCTTCTGTAATGTATAGATATGGCATTATAAAAAAGAACTGTAAGCTAGTCCAACCCCTTTTAGCCTATTCATATAAAGACAAATAGGCTCAGGGATTCCCTGGACACATACTCCTTTCCCCAACTCCTGTAGCAGCTACAGAAACCTGTCCTGGCTAAGAAAAATGCTTTACATCTTCCTGGTTTGCCAACTGCCTTTATGGGCAGTTCCATTGTCACCTGGGGGTTTGCCTAGGTCAAAGTAACCACCATTGGAAGAACAACCTGAAGAGCTGTGCACGCAGTGATGAAAAGATACTCTTCCCCTACTTGTGTGTACTTTTGAAACCAGCCCAGCCAAGTAGATTGCAACCTTTACTGTCTCCTTGTTTTCATATTCATTATCTGCCTCATATGCTATTTTTCCTTTGAACTAATTTTGCATATCAAATGCTTTATTGAAACCCAGGGAGATTGGATGTATTCTGCTTTTTTTCCCCTCCCATGAAATCAGGTGTTTTATCTCAGGTTTGTGGCTACAGAATACTTGGGATCCTGCTTTGCTTTCCTTTTGCAGTTGCACTCTTGCTGCTTGTTTCATCTCTGATGCATCTGGCTGAAGAACCAGCTGACTCAGTCTGCTAAATTCACAGTTTAATTTTTTTCCCCCAGTATTCCAGAAAAGGAGTTAAGTGCCAGGTTAGAGAGTTGAAATGTTTTGTTAATTGATCAAAGGAGTGCCAGTGCTAGGCAGAGTGAGACACTGCTCACAGGGGTGAAAATTATTCCTTCTATTGGTGTCTATCAGAAAGCAGCCAGGCTAGTTTTTAGTAAACCGAAGAACTGTTGTGGTTTACTCTGCCTCCAGCAGTGTCCAATCTGCTTTTAAAAATGTTTTTCTACTCTGCAGTCTTTTTTTTTCTTGTTTTAGGCCTGTCTAATTAATTTCTCCCAGGTTTTTAGATATCTGTACCCCACTTACTGTTCTCCAGGTACTTGCTTATGATTTGATGCACTAGGTGTGTTTCACAAATATAGTACTTTACTTAGTAGCATGTAATATTTCTCTTCTGGAATCCAGGATGGAAATTATCCTTCTTTCAACTAGAGTACATTATCCTCTGAATTTTGCTTTCACCTTAAAAGTCATACTTCTGACTTTAGTTGGATAGCCTTCTCTTGCTTGTGTTCTTCACAGCATTATTCTAGTCACAAACATGAAAACTATGAGAACTGTCAGGAGACATTGAAAAATGAAACTGTACTGTGGCATAATGTACAAGGTAGTATTGCTTTCGGAATGACACTTTTTAATCTGGACAAGAACAAAGTGTGAAGATGTGGTAGTAATAACCCAGGGAGTAAATGCAGCTTCACTTAAATGCTTGCCTTTGGAACAGATTTAGCAGGTTTAGCATGTTTGCATAGCCAAGGCACAGGTTCACCACAGCCACAGCCCTGAAGGAATTCTCTGGTAATGGGCAAAGTCATCAATGCAGTGGCTTTCACCCTTCATCTGAGGAGTGCCCTGAACCTCCATCCAGTTTCCAAAAGGTCGTGCAGAACTGCTGGAAATGCTCCACCAACTGAGAGGAAATTGAAGTAAATGCCAGACATATTTAGAAAATATTTTATTTTCAAAACCTTAAATTCTTTAAATGTGCCTCGCAGCTAAAACAAAATGGAAATTAAGATTAACAAGAATACCCTGAAGCTGTAAATCAGTATTTAAACTTTATCTCAAAATGCAGAATATATAAAATCTAACATGGTTTGGTGTATTTGAGATACATTGTCCACTTCTACTAGGATCTCTGTGTGTGGATCTTACTTAAAGCTGGTGTTTTGAGAAAAGCAAAAATGAAAAATATTCTTGGCAAGAAATCAAATAGATGCAAGAGTCTAGCAAGTTTTTGTACCCTTTAGATGGATTTTGCCTTCATTTCATGAGTGAAAACTGGAAATTTCTTTTAGCAAGAGGAAAGTTGAGAAAGTCCAAAGCCCTCGATTTTGCAGGGAGGTGAAGTTTCTTTTATTTTTCTTGACAAAGGTTTAGAGAATTAGAGAATCTTTATCTAGAAAAAGCTTGAGAAAAATCTTATCTTGAAATCTCAGCGAATTTATACTAACTTTACATTTTGGGCAGGAAAAAGTGGTTTATTCTTTGCTTGTAGGATAAAAAAAAACACCAAAAAAAACCAATGGTTAATTTAAAATTTAAATGTTTAGGTTAAGCTATCTTCCTTTTTCCACATGAAGTCATCACATTGAAGATTCTCTTATCAATATGACAAAAGATACGATTGTACCTCTATTCTTTTTTTTTTTTTCCTCTGGACCCCCCCCATATGTACAAGATTTTTTTTCGAAACTAATCAGTGATTTCATCTTAATCCTTCCTTGTTTTAAGCAGGATGTGCCAAGTTGGAAGATCTCTGGTAATGGGAATCTTTGGAAAGTGCCTTTATGTCAGTTTTCCAGACACTAAGCACAAATGAATTTTAAACTGTTCTTATTGAGCTTAACAAACACATATTTAATTTATTTATATTCCAATGAAAGGCTTCATATGGAAGGAAATATGGAAGATATGGAATGTTTTGGCATGTTGTTTGTTTTTTACTCTTCCACAGTCTGAATTATAGAATTAAAT
>VZTB01008019.1:457922-484982 GCA_013397245.1 Thryothorus ludovicianus | reverse complement strand
GTTTTTAATCTAATTTTTAATCAATACCAAACTAATTTTTTTTTATCTTTCAGAAAAGAAATTAGGAAAAACACAAACTCTTTTAAAAAAAAAGGGTTTTTTTATTTTTTTAAATAGAGCTATATAATAATTTTTTTTTTTTTAGAAAAGCCAGAATCACTAAATTTACTGTGAAATAAAATTACTTTCAATTTTGTTTTATTATTATAATGTTTTATAGAAGTGGGTACTAAACTCCTTCCAGTCAGACCTTGCTTTTGTTAGACTAGTGATCCTCAACACTAGACTAAAGAAATGTATGGGACCCAAGAGCCTCTTATAAATAAATTTGTAGAACAACAGTTAATTCTTCTGTTCCCAGGAAGAGTGACATTTTCCCTCTGTTTTCTCCACAACAAGTCTTAGAAAGGTTATACCTCAAGGAACTATAATATATCCTCTCTTGCTTTGTGTGGCATAAAAATATTCCTTAGCCATGGAAAGCATAAAAATTTATTCCTTTTTTGCCCATAACTCTGTCTGCTGGTCACTGTTCTTGGTTTGTTCCCAGGAATGGTCCTCAGTGAAGTCATTTAGACCAGAAACCTTAAGCTTTGCCCAGTATTTAACCAAAGTTTGAGTTAGTCCTACAGGTTAATCCTTTACAGGTTTGTGGACAGACTTTATTCCATACAGGACTTCATAACCCAATAAATACTAATACCTTTAATCAAATTTCTACGCTTTCACTAATAAACTACAACGTATGAAGTTATGGTATTTTTTTGTTGTTTCCTCTCACTGTGTTTTGAGGAATTGAGACATAGAAATTATCTGCTGTACTAAGAAAATTTGGATTACAGTGAAGCATTAGTTTAATATACCATTCAAAACACAGACAAAAAAAAATATGAATTTTTTGTTCTTCTTCCTTTTTATCTCATTTACCAAATTATATCAAGGCAACCTTCCCCTTCTCCATAACCTAATTTTTCGTAGTTTTACATTTGCTTCTACTACACTGGTGCAGCTATAGGGTACTTCTGTATAGGGTACTTCTGCTGACCCTGTGAGGGGAGGCAAAAACAAATGACAGCCATTAACTGAAAGCAACAGCAGTTTTTGGAGACTCTACCAGTCACTGGTAGTTGCTCTGTGGAATATCTTCAAAACTTTAATTTCCATGATTGTTTTCATTGTGGAAACACTCTTCCTGAATGAAGTACCTGATTAAATTACTACATTTCTAATTTCTTAATTCAAGAACAGATTTCCCTTTACCATTGTGTTGCCAAGCAAAAGTACAGATTGTCCAGAAGAGGAAGGATAAGCCCTGCATATTGCCCCATATTGCTGCTGCAGAGGGAGAAGACAATGAATGGTTTGTTCATCTGATGTAGGAATAATGATGTCAAAAGGAATGTTATCCTTCTTCACTTAAAAAAATAAAAATAAATTAAAAAAAAGAACAAATGGTAGATCATGCAGGGTCTTCAAAAGATGCCATATTGAATATTTTTGATACCAAAATCTTTTTCTAGGCTCACCTATGGGTCATACTCATGTTCAGGAACCGGTATGAGTTATTTGAGTCCCTTGCTGTGTGATTGCAGAACTTGCATTTGCAGCAGAGGCTCATCAATGTCTGAGACCAGCAGGGCCTCTGCTCTTTCCTTGCTGCTGTTGTTGGTTGCTTGGAGAGGCAAAGAGCTCACATCAGGGTTACAGACAGAAACATTTGGACAGAAAAAGAAAAGATAAACTAATGCACACTGAGAGGAAGGAGCACTAGTTCTTCCCTACAGAAAGTGAGAAAGGGAAAAGATGGCTTTGTTTATCATGGCACAGATGAAATCAAGACAAGAATTCTCCTAATCTGGGGCAAAGGAGGAGGAAGAGAAGAGGAGTGAGAGAGTGGGAAAGTCCAAATGAGTTAAGGGAAATCTTATTGTTTCCTGATGGGCCCCAGGAAACCACCCATGTGGGATGCCATCAGAAATACATCAGGACAGGGTCAGGCTGCAGGAGAGACCATGGGCACAGAGCATCAAAGCAGCAGCTTCCCTTGAGCATTTTGTCACCAGAAACTGGCAGTGTCCAAAGTGGAGCATATAATGCATGTTGGTACAGTTCAATACACCAAAATGTTTAAATCTGCACTAGACTATTTCCCAACCCTTGGAGTAACAATATATTTTCACAGAAAAATAGATTTTTCTTTTTAAATAATTTTGAAAAAAAACTCCTTGAAATTCAAATGCTACATGTATTTAAGCAGGAAAATTCCTTTCTTTAAAACATTTTTTTTAAAAACTTTTCTTTTTTAATAGTCCTTCATCATGATATGTCCCTGACACCATGTGACTTTATTATGTGACTTAGATTGCAAGTCAGTCAACAAATGACAACCCTGCTTGTCCAGAGGTGAAGACACAGAGTAAAATTTATCTGAGGTAGTCACCTTGGAGGTATAGTCAATATAATCAGTGTCATCAGTACTGTTGAGTAGGTGTCTAAAATAGGTTGGATTCCCTACCTTATTTCTTTCCTTCATATGAAAATGTTTGCAGTTGATACCCTCCACTTAGTGGTGGAGGAATACAATATTTAATCTAATGAAATGTCTTTTTTCCTTTTAATTAGGATTGTTTTATGTTCCCAAAAGTTCAAGGCCTCCCCAATCCAAACTTTGAGGTACCAAAGCAGTTCTCACTCCATATTTATACAATACCAAAATAAAAACAGTCCTTGGTCTCTGAACTACCCTATGTCTTCCTGGCTGTCAGTGGTGTGGTTTGATGATACAGCACAGGGTTAAAACCTGTCCTGCATTTTCAGGCTGACATGTTTTCTCCATCCCAGGGCATCAGTGACCTGTTTGCAGTCTGTGCTGGAAGTGTTCATGCATAGTGCTGTGAAGTTGAAAGTCAAGCCCTGTTTTTCCTGGGGAGCCTCACACTCTTTGTTCCTGGCTGCCCTGTGAATCCAATTGCTGCTCCTCTGCCTTGGGATAAAGTGCTTCCAAGCAGCCTCTTCAATGAGTGTGAGCTTAGGTTTGTACTGCAATGTAATTTTTATTTTCATAGTGTTTATCCATGTGTTTATCTTAGGGTTTTACTGAAGGAAAATAGAAGGGCTGAAAGAATTCATAACCATAGCATCTGCTGTTCATATATATATATATGTACATACACACAGAGAAATTATAATACTGTATTACTCTGTTACAGTACAGATTCATTTTTTTTTTTAAAGTCATCCACAAACAGAAATCTGCAAGGTTCTATTGTGACATGATTTTAAGTTTTCAGCATTCATGTAGTGCTATGCAAAAAAGAAAAAATAATTGAGATCTGCTGAACATTTTGTGTCAATTTCTTCTTTTTAAACCTTTCTTATTGCACAAGTAACCACAAAGTATTTGCTGCCGCAGCTGTTTCTCGTGCATGATGTAATTGTTTTATTAAGCATTATTTGTTTGCATAGATCAGATTCTGTTATGACTGTGAATGCTCATTAAATCATGCCCAGTGCCACTCTGAGCCTGGGAGTTTGAAAAGTTCACAGCATTGGTTGAACTCCAAAGCAGTGACCTAAATGGAAAAGGCTCCCATTGGTTCCCTTGCCATGTTTGTAAACAGTTTATAGCACTGTGTGTCAACAAAGATCATTACATTAGCACTAAGGATGAGCACAACTACCTAGTACAGTTAAAAAAAAAATTAAAATAATATTTTATAGATGATAGAAAAATATCTCTGACTACCTGCGATAAATTGTTAAAAAATCTAGCAAAATGTTAACTTTTACGTACAGTATATTGTTCTTGCAAAACATTTTTCTGCTTGAATACTGACCAAATACAATTTGTCCATGACTTTGTACAGTTTTAATATGGCTGGTGGTGTGTAGAATCATGCTGATTAAAATACGTCACTTTCCAATGACATTCAATTGCTTATTGCAGAGAAATCCTGATACCATGCTGCCAGTGTCAGGATTTGACAGTCACTGTATTTATAGGTTGTGAAGAAGAAAATGGGCCCAGGACATGGCAAATAATGCTATCTGTGTCCCTGTATTAATGCCTTAGGGCTGCAAAATAGTCTCATGTGCTCCCTTGAAATGCATTAGCATGGTTAGGGCACTTGTTAGTCAGCATTAAGAAGGCTGTCATGTGAATCTGATTTTGGTCAGATTGTAGGAAAATACCGATTTGCCTGTCAAGAGAGAACTTTAAAAACCTGTCAGAGGAAATGAATGAAGAAATACTATAGTGTACACAAAGTACATGTATAAAGGCAGATCTTGACCTTTTACTCATCTGGGTTTTTTTCAGAATGTAAGCAAAGTGTACCCAATGGTTTTCACAAGCAGTTAGCAGAAGTACTTTCTCACACAGCTCAAAATTACCTTGTGGAAGCCATGGCTGCAGCCAATGGCAGATTGTAAGTGGGCCTGTAGAAAGCATTGCGTGTGCTTTTGTTGTCCAAGAACAACAAAATAATCTACATCATTCAATGTGTCTGGGAAAGTATTTTTATATCATTCAGACAACAAATCAAATTATACTGATTGCTTCTGTTGTGAATGGGTTATTCCATATTCTGCTACTGACGGATGTCTTGTATCTTATTATCTGAAGTTTTCTGCTCCTTTTACAACGATACCACACCTCCTTTTCACCTGACAGCAGTAGAGAAACACAGTTAAAATTTGTCATGTTTGCTCTTCTATCCTCTCCTACAAATTCTTTTTTCCACTCACAAGTGAAAATACTTCTGGGAGCTGTTGTAGCTGTTCCCAAGCTGTGAATGAAGTCTCTCAGTCTCTCTTATGCTCTCAGGTATATGTTTATTAATGGGAAAGGGCAATGTGTCTCCCTGGTTATGTGATGGGGTCACTTGGCCCTGCTGGCTCCAGGCTGGGGTGAAGCTGCACTGAGGGGTCTCATCTGCAAAAATGGTAAACCCTTCCTCCAAAGTCTCTCCTACTGGTCACCCACAGAAGTAGGTATAGGATGAGTTAGGATATGAGGCTCAAGAATTTTGACAGTCCTGTGTCTCTCGTTGCTGTGTGTTTGTTAGCAAGACAGGTCGAGAATATCACAACTAGAGAAACAAAAATTTTATTTTAATTATGTAATTAAAGTTAAGAATTTTTCCATCTTTTGAGATTTTATTCTGATTTCTGGTCTACTTTCCTTTAACAGATAGATTTTTCTCCCTCTCCCTAGTGGTTTTACATTCACAAACAGAAAGGATTTTTGTGCTCATCATCTAACCTAGAAAGGTTTGAGAACTGGACTGAGTGCAAACCCCATGAAGTTCAACAAGGCCAAGTGAAAGGTCCCACACCTGGGTCAGGACAATCCAAGAACAAACACGTACTGGGCACAGAATGGATTGAGACTAGACCTAGAGAGAAAGACTTGAGGATGTTTGGGGATGAAAAAATCACTCTGATTCAGCAATGTGCACTTGCTGCCCAGAAAGCCAAATGTGTCCTGGACTCTATTCTACTCTTGTGGGACCTCACCTGGAGTGCTGCTTTCAGCACAAGAAACACATGAACCTGTTGGAAAAAGTCCAGAAGGTGGGTGATGAAGCTGATCCAAGGGCTGGAGCACCACTCTTCTGAACACAGACTGAGAAATCTGGGGCTGTTCTGCCCAGAGAAGGTTCCAGGGAGAATTTATGACACCTTCCAGTACCTAAAGGGGGCTTACAGGAGAGCTGGAGGGCTACTTTACTACCACAAAGACATCTAGTGATAGGACTAGAGGCAATGGCTTTAAAATGCTCTCTTACAGCAGGTTTAAATTAGATATAAGGGTAATGTGAGGGTAAGGGAGCACTGGACCAATTTGCCCAGAGAGGCTGTGGAGGCCCCATTCCTGGAAGTGTTCAAGGCCAGGATAGAGGGGTTTTAAACAACCTGGTTTAGTGGAAAGTTCCCTGCCCATGGTAGGGTGGTGGGAACAAAATGATCTTTAAGGACCTTTCCAATCCAAACTGTGCTATGATTCTATGATCTTTTAATTGGCATAAGATGTCCTGTGTATCCAAACTGGTGTACTGAAAAGATTAAGTCAATTGCAGTACATTATAAATTCAGCAGTCCTGCTAAGGAGCTTTAATTATGTGGTGTAGCACGTGTTGAGTCTTGAAACTGTAACAAGTACATAGAACTATGAGTGCAAATAAAGATGCTTCAAGACATTGGAAAACTTTTTAAAAAATGGCAGGTATTAAATTAATGCTGCCATATTCAGTGGGATAGACGAGTAAAGAAAAGCCTTAAAAAGACACCCTTTTACCTGCAGGATTTTTGCTCTTTCTGAGCTCATGTTTTGTGTCACCACAGTTTCTGTCAGTGGGCTCTCTAATCAAGGTGAGACTGACATGCTGGACCAACTACTTTCCAAGAGTTTCTCCACTTAATGGAATCCCCAAACCCACTCTGGACTCTTCACTGATGTCCTAGCTACCTTAAAATGGTGTGGAAACTAGAAAACAGCCCTCTGGGAAAGACTGAGAAGCAAAATAGAGATATAGAGTCCTTCAGGCTAATTTCTGCTGGGGCTTAGTATTCAGTGCAAGAAAATTCTGTGTAAAAAATGAATAAATACCCTTTAGGAAAAATAACTTACTTAAACCAAGTGCCATAACACCCCTGAAATGAGAGCATGCTGATATAGTGATTCTGCATTTCCTAGTGAGTTCACATAAATAACCAGCCAATTAATCATGACTGGATGTTTTCTCAATTTCTAATACATCTAACTTCTTTACCCACAGAATACGATTTTCTATTTTTCTGTCTGATCCAATAACATCTATGTGATAGATGCATATTCTGCTTGGACAAAATGAAGGGGGCAGAATTGCAGGAAGGTATTTGAAACCAATTTTCAATAAAAGGTAGGAACCAGGACTATTCTGGCTAATTTCATAGCGACAGCTTTGTCAAAGACTTGAAGTCTAATAGTTAAAGGACAGACTAGGAACCTTAAACTCTTGAGTCTGCACTGACCCACTTTATAATCTTGGATTAATCATTCATTTCTCTTTGCCTTCACCATCATTCAGCAAACTAACTCTGTAAATGCAGGAACGTAAACCTTTTCTTTTGCTCTGTTTGGATTTTTTAAGGGTTTTGTCTGCCTTAGTTTTCTCTGTGATGGGGTGCACGCCAGGATTACATAATCTTGGTAGAAAAAAGTGCATTTTATTATGACTGAACTATTTTTCCAGTGTACCGAGAGCCTAAATTTCTCAAACCTTTTCAATTTCTCTGCCTCCCTTATCCCTGATTTTTGTGAAAATATTGTGAACATTTGTCCTGCCTATATACTTTTATGGGATATGGCCTTCATTAACCCCTTCATAACTTGCTATCTATTATGAATTTTATTTTCATTCATTTTCTTGGTTTCTGTGATAACTCATCACTCCCCAGCTGTCTCTACTCCTTTGATCTGCTTACTATGGCTTGGCATATGACAACTATAGCTTAATGGAAACTTAACTGTATAGAATGTGTCTCTCCTAATGGTCTGCCTGAATTCTGGTCTCTTTCCAGACCAGAGAAGAACTTTTGTCTTCTTTCAATGCATTTCTTGTTTCTCATGCAAAGGTCCAACAGTTCCATTTCCTTATATTTTATTAATTCTGTTCCTGAAAACACTTTCCAATGTACCCTGCAGCTACTTCTTATTTATGGAATATCTTCAGTCACTCCTGTTTAACTTCCTTTCTTCTCCATTAAACTAATGCAGAAAACCCAGCGTTTTTTCTCTCAACTCAGCAGAATGGGCAATCTCACGTTTTTGAATATCCAGAGGCTGTCTGAAGCATCAAATCTTACCTTGAAATCTTGAAAACAGGAGATGATACCTACCCTAATCTTCCTTTTTTATTCTCATGGAGTTCTGTCCGGCAAACCTCTCTGGACAGTCCATTATCCAAGAACAGTCTATGCAAGAATATTATACAGACAAAGTTGTAAATCACACTGGCAGCTTCTGCTTGGTTTTTTACACTTTGCTGGAGCCTATCTAAAATAAGACCATTGAAATCAAATAAGTCATTTACTAACTTGGAATAAAAGAACTGGCTTCAGAAAATTCAGACACCTTTGTAACAAGTGTATGACTTCACCCAACCAAAATAAACATGTCACACCCAGCATTATTTTTCCCCTCCTTTTTTTCTTCAGATGTAGATTATGTGACCATTATTTGACAGCAATATCAGTCTCAGAAGCCTCAGCTTTTTATCAATCAGAAAAACATGTGATATCTTGCTCTCTAGGATTGAGCAGTCACTTTTTTCCATGGTGTGAAATATTCTGCAGTCCTTTTATTCTGGGCTGGTTAAAATCTGTCCTTTTCTTATAACACTCTGTTTTGTCTGTACTCCTACTCAGAGGTATTTCACTAGCTTATCTTCTTTTAATATTGTTTAAGGGGAGAAAGTGTTTCCAGTTGCCAGCTGATAAAATAAGAAGTGAATGACAGCAACCTAAAATTTTATGAAAGAATCTGTTTTTTAAATTTAAATGTAGCTGGCATCACTTATCTTCATATAGCTTCTGCCTATGTGGAAAAATCTCTCTTTTTATAACAGCTTGTCAGCTGAATAATAGAATGGGGGGAGCCAACTTGAAAGACATGGCTGATTGGTGCAATTGAAAGGGGCTTTACAATTAGAGTTCTGGCAGAACACAAAAAAGAAATTGTCTGGCCATGAAGAACGGAGCCTACTTTAGAATTCCCTTTTCTCAGCCAGATAGCATGCATCACTGTTCATGCATTCTCTTGACATTGAATAGAGGACTTCAGAACTACCACCCCAAATTATCCCTTACTGTTTGGTTCTATTTGTGATATTTGTTTGGGGGAGGAAAGAAAAAAATCTCTATTACTGACTGTAATGGCATGTGGCTAAATTCCATTCCATTTATGCACTTAATCTCTTAAGCTTGTTTCCCCTCCTCCCCTCACCCCCTGATATTGCAACACACATTTTATTTTGATTAACTCTTTTTACATTCGGAGAAAAAAAACAAGATTCTTCTTATTCTCATCTCCTCTCCCTTCCCTTCCTTTACTTCCTTTTCTTTCTCTCATTCCTCTTCCTACCATCCCCCCCAATGGTTGTATATGTGAATTGAAAGAGGAAGGAAGCCCTTGCAGGTGTGTTTTGGATTACAGTGGTAGAACAATAGGGCAACCTTCAATTAACTGCATATCTATTCACAGGGAATATTTGTTCCCTTGTCTCCAGCATTATTTAATATTTGAAACCATCCCCATCTACATAATCTACCTGGTGACAAGAACAGGTTTTCAATTCCATTTAAACTTTTCTATGCCACTCAGAACACATACAACAGTGAGGTGTCTTTCACTGCCTTGAAGACAGTAGTGGGGGAGGGAGGGTACATGTTGGTAGTGGCATGCACTTGACTCCTTCCTACATGTAAATCAACATGCTAAATATTTATTTTATATTTCCATGAATCTTACGGATTTAAAAGCACCCCTGTCAAGGTAGCTTTCATCATTTTTACACTATATGTTTTAAATTGCTGTTATATATAACAGCCACTGAAAGCTTAACAGTGACATTTCTTTCTGACTGAAATGCTCGCTGTTTGTAGTTACAGAGCTGCTCATTAGGGCTATTTTTATCCTTTCTTTTAAAGCAGTACAGGAGAATGTGAAGTTCCCAAACCCAGGCAGTAGATGAAGAACAGGAAGGGAAGAGTCAGCCTCAGTTCTGTTCTCTGTTTACCCCGACCAAACCTACTTTAGTCAGAAAATTCATATTCCAGTACAGTGGTTGGGTTTGGTTTTGTTTTGATTGTTGTTTAAGGAGTAAAATCATGGATTATCCAGGCAAATATCAGAGATTTTGTTGAAGAAAATATCACAGATCTGTGAGCAACATCTATATTTGGGGCAAGGTGAAACAAATATTTAAAGATTGGGGAATGAGGGGGAAAGCAGGTGATGAAAAAGAAAAATTTTCACATGAGAGAGTACATTTTCTTAAGCAGTTCTCCTCATGAATTCTCATGACTTGCTGCAGCCCTCTAAGACAGTGTGAGATGGCTGGAATTGTTGGCTAGGTTCCCTGATCCTAACATTTCCTATGCAGCAAAGTCGAGAGAGGTTTACCAGTACTTGAATATTCAGATTATGCTATGGATCTTTTGTGAAAAGCCTTAAAGCTTTAGCATAATTTGAGGACAAGTGCACATTTTGAATTGTGGCAACAGACATTCATCTTTTACAGTTTTGAACTAGGGACAACATGATTTATCTGACAAGACCCTTGCAGAGAAAAGTATCTTATTATGGATGCGACTTAGCCTTGCTCCAATGTCATGTTGAAGGCTTTCCCAATAAACATGGCTATATATGAGTTAATAAGAGAGAAAAAAAAAAATAATTTCAACTGGGAAGACAAAGGTGACACAATTATTTGGTACACAACTTATTTCTACTTGTGCTGCTGCCTCAGGTCCTAGAATGGCTCACTTGAGGTAACCTGCAGGGTCATCTATTCTTGTATAGACTTTGGTTTTATTTTTCTTTCAAAAGATGAAGTCAGTCTGAGATCAACTTCTAGGCCAGCTAAAAAGATGTAATTTTAATTACCTGGTGGCAGCATTCTTTACTGTGTCAGCTTTATGTTTGTTGAGCCCAAAATAGCTCTGTACCAGACTTTCAAAAGTTTGATCCCAGGAGGTTTACTCTAAGGTCGGGATATTCACTCTTCACTCCCCCCTCCTTACTCCTTGGAATCTAGGTCAGCCCAAAGTGACAGAAATGCAGGCAACTGGAATTGCTACTCATTTTGCAAACTTGGGCTGGAGTGTGTAATGAAGGATGATTGTGCTACCTGGAGTGAGCAAGGGAATTTATCTCGGTGATATGTTATTCTCCTTGGTGCACAGCTCAGATTCCTTTGACTCGCTTCAAATTCTGAGTGCTTCCTATTGCTCTGTGCACTATCACTGGGCTGCCTTCACCTTTTCAAGCATGTTTTCTTAATGCAATAGTCTTGTAAAAAAATTATCCCCGTGAAATGGAGAAGCAGGAAGGTACAATAACAAGTGAAAATCCAAAAGCAAGTCTAAATCTTCATTTAAACTCACCATGAAAGTGACCTTTGCTCTGATCTGGGAGTCCGTGTCTCTTATCTACAAATGGTATTTCTCTGAAGGATGAGGGTGCTGTTTAACTGTATAAAGGTTTTCACTTAACAGTACTACTTTTATGCTGGAGCTCATAGCAAACTTTAATCCTTCTGCAAATCTTTAAATCCTTTCCCTCTCATGTAAATTTCTGCACAATTTAAGCTTTCCTTCCACAGGCAGAATTCATTTTTCTCTGTTTGGGAATCAGAAATAGTATCTCAGAGACCTTGAGAGGTCAGTTACTCCATTTTCTCCACCAACTCAAGTTCAGCTCCTGACAGTGTCTTCAGGCTTTTAAAAAACATCAAATAATGAAGATACTGTAGTTTTCTTAAGAAATATATTTATAAAACTATCGTTAAAACTATAAAGTAAGTTTTTTATGTCTCTTCCAAATCCCTGCTGTTGCAGTTGACTTCTGTGAGGTGCTGCATCCTCAGCCCCACTCCTCCTGGGTCTGCACATGGGACCTGCAAGAAAGAGACCACCTGCCCTCTTCATCTGCATGGACAATCCCCTCTGAAGCTCAATTGGGTGGACAGTTGTGTGCCAAAGCTGCTAATGTGTTTACTTCAGTCAGTTTGGGCAGAGGCATCAGGCCAAGGCATTTATTAATTGCTGGTGATGAATGGAAGTATCAAGCCAGGTACTGTGAAGTTGGACTTTCACCTGTTAACGTTTTGTGCCCGACTTCAGCTGAGCAGTTGTTTGCATTTTCATCCTTGGAAGATGAATTAAATAATTCTTTGTCAACAAAATATTAATTTGGTATATTTATGAGCAGAGGTTCTAGATTTGGGACAAAACTTTTTTTTTTTGTGTGTACACAAATAAACTCACTTTGTTACCATAATGCAAATAAATGTTAATTATCATCATAATCAAAGGAAGTAAGACTCTTATTTTCTCTGAAATAATTTATACTTCTGAATTCCAGGCACGGAGCAGTTTCCAATAAATAATTTAACTTATTTGTGCATCTTCCAAGTTTTGATCTCCTCTTCACAGATTCCTCTTCAGCATCTTTGGGAAAGTTGTCAGGTTTTCTTATATTAGACAGAGAACGAGTCAGACAATTGATCATATGAACATTAAGAGAAGTGGAAGGAAAGAATGGAAGCTCTCCCTCATTATTTTAATTTCTCATTAAAAAACCCTTCTCAATTCTGTTTATATATAACACAAGTGTTACAACCGGGTGTATTAATACTGATTATAGTCTGAACTGTTTAAGGAATCTCGACCCAAAGTAGAACTTTGTCTGTCATTAATTTGAGTTACTGCCACTTGTGTCAGCACTATTTAAAAGGAATCAATGAAGGTTTCTGAAGAAAAAGCCTTGTCATCTACTCCCAAATGGACTAAATTAATTAAACTGTTGGAGCCAAATCTATGACATGTTTTATATATTGTTACTTTTTATGGATTTGCTGCCGACATTGATTGGATTGAGAGGATGAGCTTTTCTAATAGGACAAAAAGGAGATTTGCTAAGGGGTTATTTGGTTTGATTTTAAATATATTTGTACAAATTAATATTAAGGAGATAAACAGTAGGGCTGTCCTAGCTAAGCATGTCAAGATTTTCACACCTCCAGAAGAAAGGTGGGAGAAGATATTTTTAACATTTCTTTATTTTTATTTAATATATCCATTCCCAAATGCAAAATGTGTGGAGACAGCTCCTTCGAGAAGCGTGTTAATGTGCTGTGAAATCAGACCCCTTTTTAACTGGCAGTGTGCTCACAGATACAGCTTTTCCTCCTAAAAGGGACTGTAGCAAAAGTGTATGGGAGAGGAGAAACTGTTGATTCTGTTGGTGTCACAGTTAATAGAGAGGGAAAATATCCACTAGCTTAAGCTAACCTGCATTGTAAAGCTTTAGGAAGCAATGCACAAAAGTAAGGTTGGTCACTGAAGTTAATCTCTCAAGGCTTCTGACCATAATTAGAGATAAGGATAGACTGGATTGTTGCCTGAATGGATTCAAATCAGTCCCACCCCCTGAACCTCCTGCTGCAGGGCGATTTCTTACCTTGGCAGAGTGGGTGAACCTCTGGGATGGAGGTGCAGGAGGCCCTAACTATGCTGACAACACATCCATGGGTTCCCCTGGCAGGGCTAAATTACCCTGCAGCTGATTCAGGTTCAGTCATCGGCCAGGTTGCCATACAATGTTTCTGAAGAGAAACAGTCATCTTTGGTGACATTGCAGCTGCACAGTGGCAGAAGATGAAACACAGCCCTCCCAAACTCCGGGGGTTCTCATTCCCCTGGGTGGGCAGGCTCTTGGTGGCCCTCTTCCCACCCTGAGCCTTCTCAGGGGCAGGGCCGAGCTGGTGGCCCAGTGTCTTCCAGTCAGCCACTTACCTTCACTCTTCTGTGGGTTGTGTGGAGTTCAAGTGGCAAGAGGGGACAGAGACTGGCTAATTGAGCTGCAACAAGTCTTTAGTTCCACTATCCTTCCAAAATCAAAACTATTTCTAAGTTATAGGCAGTGGCAACCATTTGGCAAGCATCCAAAATGTAGGCCTAAATCTCCATGTCTGCGCAGATCTTAGTGGAGTAGGATCTTGGCCTGTGACTCAGACACTTAGGCAAGGCAAACAAAAAAACCACAAATAATAAGGATTAATAATTGACTATATGAGAGACTTTAGATTGTATTCCAATTTACAGTAAAGATTGAGCCTAATAAAGGTGCTCTGGATTGCACCAAGGTGCTATAGCTTAACCAAAAGGAGGCTTCTGGCTTCCTGTACAATTGTCCCAAAGTACTTGCTGGAAATGTCTTTTTTTTTTTTTTTCCTGTGACTTTTTTTCAGGAAAAAAGAGTATTTGCAACCATGGAATGTCTTGCTAAAGATAACAGGAAAGAAGAAAAGTGGAAAAATGAAAAAGAATGTAAATGTCCACTTTAATTATTTCCATATCTTTCGACTAGATAGGTTTGCACAGTTAATTGCAGAAATGATTAAGACAAATGTTATTAGTCACCATTTAAATCCTTTTTAGAATAGAAGAAATGTTGATAACAGGAACAAGCTTATCCCAGGCCAGTGCGTTTTACCAATAATAGATTTACTGACTAGAAGGTAAATGAAGGAGACAAAAAATTGAAGAACTGTTAGAGAGTGGAGTCAGAGCAGTTGTCCCAACACTCAGAAGAAATGAAGAGAAAAACATGGGTTGAAGTGTCCTGTACTGTGACCTCTTTTAACAGAGAATGAGTTGTATCTGGAAGAAATGCTTAGTTATTTTCTAATCTAATGTTCATTTTCAGATGAAAGAGCATTAACAAAGCAATGGCATCAGTGCAGGCATCCAGGTAAAGAGTGGAGAAGGTTTCAGTTCTCAGTTTGGAGAGGATGGAGGAGGTGTTTTATTCCTGATGCAGATTCTCCTGCCTTGGAACAGTGTTCCTGTCAGTTTGCTTTTGTGGCTGAGTGTACAGTGACCCTCAGCCTGGGTGGTTTCACCAAGACAAGATGTCAAGTTGTTCAGGGATAAATTACCATTGCTGGTATTGAAGCTGGAATATCATACTAGGAAAAGAAAGGCATTGTTTTTCTGAAAAGCTCTGTGTGGATGCTTCTCTGGAGTGTGGTTAAGGGTCCTTTAGCTGAAATCTTATCTAAAAGGGGAAGACTCCAAAACTGTTCTTCAGGATCTGGCCTGAGTGACCAAAGTCCAGAGTACAAGCTATGGTGTCTCCCTGATGTTATTTACTATTTCAGCATCTGTTTCTTTGACTATTTTCTCTTTTTCTGCTATGAATGGGTTGGTATCTATCCAGAGAATGTTTTTAAGTGGTTTTTTTTCAGACTTGCCAGATGTAATTTGGTCATGTTGATTTTCTTCCTAAGGCCAATTGTAAATTGAATTATAGCAAGAGAAAAGACATTTGTAATGTTGTCAATACAATAGGAACCTGCTTAGGTTTTCAATTTTGGTGGGATTTTTCTCTGGTTGTTTTCATGGGTTGAATATTCCTTTGTTGATATTCACTGCTGTAAAATCTGACTTAGTGGACCCATGAGCTGCAGAGGTTTTATTCTGGCTTTCCAATAACAGATCCATGTGATTCAAAACACTAAAAGAATCGGCTATTGCTATAAAGCTTCAAATGCTTATTGGATGTTTGTATGGCTGATATGGAATAATAAGCACATTTTATTTTCCCTTCTTTTAGGCATCATGGACTGTGGCTAGGGCTGGGGTTTTTTTAATTAATGTTTATGGCTTTTGGCATTTTCTAAGTAGATCAATAACATCATGCGGCTTTTAACATTATTTCTGGGAAATCTGCTGACACTTTCAGGACATTCCAAGGGAGTTTGTGCATGACCTGGTTGTTTGTCCATTCAGTGTGAATTCAGAGGGATGAAAAACAAGACAAACTTGACATTTTTGGAGACTATTGTGCTGTTTGTCTCATAGAGAAAATAAGGTTGACATTTTAAAGCATGCAATGAATGGTATGTAAGTAATGCTGTGCCACTGATTTACTGTGCAATCAGCCAAAGTGATCTGTTTGATTTTATGAACAACTATTTCTGGAGACATGGGCAAGGCATGATAAAATGTTCTCACAAGCTAATAGGCTTTCATGTATGGATTAAAAATATTACAGAAGTTTTCATAGGATTGTTAACTCTCTCTCTTCCTTGGTCCTAAACCACCAGTTTAGGAAGACTATGAACAAGTGTGAGAAAAGCTTCTTTACATTTTTCTGCCTGATGCCTTTCCTGGGAAGGAAGGGGAATGGAAGCTGAAATCCCTGAAACAGCCAGCAGTGTGAGAGTCAGAGCTTTGTTCACAGCTTAATACATCCCTTTTTTCTGTAGGGATATTAGACACAGCAAAAAATACGAAACACATCCAGTAATGACTAATGTAGATAAATGCCCTCAAACACAAATGGAAGGTTCTAATGTCTAATTTTGATTTTGTTGTATCAGAGAAGAAGGGTTAAGAAAATTAATTTTTTTTTGCTGTTTTCCATCTCATGTAAATTGTCCTCATGACAGTTTGTCATAGATATTCCCACTACACTTATTTTTTCAAGGCAGTTGTAATGTTTTTAATTCCACTCCTTTTAATTTCTTTTTTTTTTTACTTTTTTGTTCTGGTATGGTGTTCTACACTGATTAGAAGAAAGAAAAAGAAGTAGAAACTGTACCACCTGAGTTACTTAGAGTACCTTTCTGTCACCTTTGTTTAACCTCTGGAAAATAGTGCATTTTCCCTGGGAAATCCACTGGTGCTGGAATTTCTAGGCTTGGGACTGTGTCCAACCCTCTTCCAGAAATGAATTTCCTTGTACATGATATGAGAACCGCTCTGAGAAGCAGTCCAGCCACAATCCTCAACCCTTCCTACTGCAGCCTGAATTCCTGACACTGAGTAACCCCCAGTTCACTCCAGACCATGCAATTGTAGGATCATAACTCTTCACTTTCAGAGTCACTGACATATCTGAGAATGAAAATATTTGTTAAAATACTTCCAGTTGCGATTTTTTTTATTATTATTATAATTAGAAGTGGGGTGTTAGGAGGTATTATCAACTCCTTCCTTCCAGCCAGAGCCTTGTGTGTGAGTAAAAAGTGTGAATGGGTTTGGATTCCAAACATGGTCCCACCCACACATGTGGGGAATCTTAATTAAGGAGTATGCTGCCAGTCCCTGTACATTTAATTTTCCTAAACATATTCCAGAAAAATCTAGCAGGTTTATAAAGATTGCCATGCCATTAATTCATAATAGTAGAACAGAGATTTTACCAAACCAGAAACAAGCAAATGAATAGAAGCAGAGAGATGACAGCCTGCTGTGAAACCAATGGATACAAATTGGTTTCCTCTAGTCACAGTTGCCTTTAACTGCTTTAGATTCTCAGCAGCTTTTCATTAAGAAAATCTATGTGCCCTTTTAGAGAAGAAAGTGCGTGACTCCTTTAGTTTTGGAAATGCAGGTACAATGAGCATAATATCGGCTTGAGATTGGTAAATTGGTAGATTTTTATTTTAGTGTTTTTTGGGCACTAGTTTCTCTACAGGCCTAGGTGGGTTTCCAGCAACATACGAATAAGTTACACAAGGCAGTTATTTTTGTGGTATTTGTGCAACTTCAGGAATAAATTAGGGCTGGTGGAATGGCATTTAAAATATTTTATAAGTTTTGGTTTGTTTTGGGTTTATCTCCATTTTTTGTTTTGTCATATAAAAACATCCCCAAGAAATACCTGCTTTGATAAAGTGAAATATTTCCCGGAAGTGTTATTGTCTGAATCAATATTTTCCTCTTGGACTGTCAAAATACTCAGTCTATACAAATTGAAATATTCCTATGTTTAGGCATATGAACTTGCATGGTTTTAAAATTTCCTTGATTCATTGTTTTATTTTCTAAATCAGTTGTTTTTTTCTTTTGTCTTCTTCATAGAACAAAAAATAATTTTCTGATAAACACCAAGAACTTGTTATTTCATTAGGAATCAAATAGCATATTTAAAAACATGTCTCATAAAAATCATCACTGATACTCAATGCTGCCTGTGATTTGGATCTGATCCAATTATTGTTTACTGCTATTCAAGAAAGTGGTAATGGGAAGAATTTTCAGCACAGAACCACAAAAGGCAGTAATCCTGTTTTGCTGGAAATAGCTGTTACATAGAGATTTCCCAAAAACTCTGAGGTTAATTTTTGGTTAAAGAGCCTAAGACTTACTAGCTTACCTAAATAAACTAATCCTGACGGTACTGAAATTGGACAGTAATACTTACAAGTGAATCTTTCATCCTTAGAAGGATTTATGGTATGGAAATTGCTGAACACTTCATAGTGTGCTAGTTTGTGACCTGGGGTTCAGAAGTACAAAGGAATTACAGAGATATATGATAATATAGGACAATAGTTTAATTTCTGAGGTTGTCTGAGGAGCTATAAAGTTAATATCTCATTTCTTTTTCCACCACCTACTAACCCACAAGATCAAAATGGGTCATGAAGTCCTGGAAATAAGGAATTGCCTAATAGCTATGGACTTCATTCCCTGAATTATCTCTACAGGAGAATAAGGCTTGAAGAGATAACGACATATGTGATAGATCAGACACAGTTCTAGTTCCTAGCTTGGGCAATTAGGCAAGACCTGAGCTAAGCACAGGACTCTCATCACTTTCAGCAACAGAGGTGACCTACTTTCTGTGTATTGATTCAATGCCTGAAATTCAATATTCTGTATGAACAGAATTCTTGCAGAATTTGAAATGTTTTGGTCCAGGACTCCAGCTGGTGCACATCTATCTGAGCAGTTTGAATCTGACCATGTATCTTCATCTCAGCACCTGCTATCTTGAAAGTGTGTTTAACTTAAAAAGTCAGCCTTTGTGTCAAGCTTCACTCTCTTGCATGGATTTCAAGGTGTTTTGGAGCCCAGCTGTATCAGTCACCCCAAAAAAGAAAGGAAACTCAGTTCATGGGACATTTTAGAGCATGGTGCCTAAACACTTTGAGGGCTTATCCAAAAGCACAATAAATTGATCTCTGTTTGGGTATATGCTTTCCTGGACTTATCACTACTGTAATTTGAACCAACATCATCAGCAGTTTTCTGCAGCTGCTCTATCTTGACAGAAACCCAGGACTGTCACTGAGATTTTACAGTAGAGCTGCTCTAGAGATCTTAATGCTTCCCTGTATTAAGATCCTTGTTATCTCTGTTAACTTTTATTTACCCCACATGTCATAATGCCCTCCGCCAGGCTAACAGTGCGAAGGACATTCAGAGCCCACAATGCTCTTTTGTAGTCTTGCCTGGTAGGAACGTCAAGGAAAATCTTCAAAAGCAATGTTCAAAAGAGAAGCTGCTAAAGGAGCCTGAGAAATGCAAATCCTATTTAAATAAGGAAATGATGTTCTTCAGTGATCTCAATAAGACCAGCTTGAGCAAGCCAGGAATGCAAACGAAATCAAAAGACATACAGTCTGGCTTGACTGGCAATAATACTGTATGTGTCGTGGAGAAACTGTAAACGACAAAGAACCAGAATGCCTCAAAGTTTTGATGTGAAAGGGACCAGCAGGGTGCGATTTGGTTGAGGATACCATTGGTTCTGGGCCACTGAGATTATTTAGGTAATGAACCATCCTGCCAGAAAGGTTCGTGAGTACAAGCAAAGCAAAGTCAGAAGGGAAAAACAATCCCTGACATTTACGCTTATACAGCTACTGTATAAACTGAACTCATTATACCATGATAGGGTTTTTTTGTTGGGTCTTTTTTTTATGTTTTTTCCAAAATGTCTGTCTCTCATTCAGAATAGTCTTTTGAGGGCTGCTGCTGTATTTATCCAGGCTACTGGGCCAGATGCATGAATTCCAACTCCCTCATCAAGAGTGTATAAAACAGTGAATGAGAATGGGAGGAACCAATCAAACAATGTGGGCAGAGCTGGAATCCATCCTAATTTGCTACATATCCTTGCTTAATTAATGAAGAAAGAATGGCAGAGGATCAATTGGTACAAGAGGATACCAGTGAAATGGATTAATATCTGTGAGGCAGTTTCTGCATTAATAATCCAAACACTAACAATTACAATTCCTACTGTTTATTATCTTTCACTGTTTATCTATTATAGTTGTACCCATTTCTGCATCAAAGGCCTCATTGTGCTGGGCAGCATACCCGTACAGATCAAAGCAGCAGATCCTATCCAGATATTTTGATTTCCTGTAACACACACTAAATACAGCAACTGAGCAAAACAGACACCATTGGTTTTGATATACAAGAGCTAAAAGCTTCTTTCACTTGTAATAAAAATGTTGTTACACACCATTACATGGGCATGTAGTAATTGAAAAGGACAACATATTAAGCCATATTTCACTACCCAGTTGGTAACAATTTCTGATGATGTATTACACCTAAAGTCATGTAATGGTCTAGTTTGGGGAAGGAAAAATTGTATCAGAATAACAATTATGGTCATATTTTCATAATGTTTTGGTGGCAGTGATCAAAATAAAGCTTGCACATTGTTTTGGTATCATTCTTGTACAAACACTTTAGCAGGAATGGTGTTTCTTTTGCCTAATTGAGAAAAATGCAGGAGAAACTTAATGGGATGCATTAGAATTTCAAAGTCTCCAACTGTATAGATCTTAAATAATAAGTGGAATATATCATTACTGGCTATTTGAAATTCTAATAGAGTTGAAAACTGAAAATAAAATATTAGTAACAAAGTCCTGGAAGCCTGTCAGTTTTCATCAATTGAGGGCCAGCTCCATGTTCATTGGCTTGATGGTATATTCAAAACAGAAACCAAAAATATTCTACACACTAATTTTAAAATATTTGATGACAAATATGCTGCTTTTTAACATGCCATAATGCAGTTATTCCCATTATGTAGGCATTCTGATTATTTTAAGTACCTTTAAAAAGATGTGTATCAATTTATTCTAACAATAAATCCAAGATTTACCCAGATCTTCACAAGATCAATTGTGCAGCTTTCTAAGAGGAACGAGTTTTAAAGAGTTGATATCTCATACAGTGCCTGCAAAGATTAGAATAGCTTACCAGTGTACATCAAAGATTTATCCACCTTAAGCTCCTACAAGAGAAGTTATTTTTTTCACACTTGCACATGCTGTGCATGCATAAGTGAGTAATGTTAAGCTGAGATGAAGGGGAGGTGAAGTATATCTGATGCCAGCAAAGACAATATACAGATGAGTAAAAGCTATTTTGTAGCTTCTAGCTGCCATTTTCACAGTTAACAAATGTAGGTGGAAACATTTCTGGCTTAATGCAGGAATATTTATTTGGCTTTTTTATCTGTCTGCTCTCCTTGTTCACCTTAATATAAAAATGCTTACAGGATCCTGTGGCATCCTCCTTTAGAGGAAAATAAGAAAATCTATAAATTAGTTTTTTTTGTCTCTTATTACATTGTGAAGGGATTTAAATTAAATTCATATTAACAAAAGAATACTTAAAGCACTATTGAACACCGGGTATTTAGTATAAAATGAGTGACAGATTCACAGATCACTGTCAAACTTGAGTAAATGGGGAACTTCCTCATTTTTGGAGAGAAATTGTGCTCCCAAAAAGAGAAACTACTGACAGGTCAATGAGTCCCATCAGGATCTTTGAGTCTAACCCCTGACCCAGCACAGGACAATCCAAAATCCCACCATGTCCCTCAGTGCTGTCCAAACACTTCCTGAGCTCTGGCAGGCTTGCTGCCAGATCACTTAGCTGGTTCTTTCTGTGCTTTAGTTGGTTTCTCTTCATGCTGAAGATTTTCACAAACCTCTTATAAATGGAAAGATTCCAGATGAATCCAGTGAGATAGGGCTGAATTCCAAAGAAGTCTCACTGTCTAGGTAGTTCCAGAGCTGATTTTATCACCTGGGGAGTGTTTTCTTCATTAAGTCACCTGAGCTACCTTCTCCATTTTTTTGTGCTTAGCCCTCAGACAAAGGATTTCAAGGTCAAGCATTTTTCACAATAAAGTTCAATACGATGTACTGGCAGTGCCATTCTCATTGTGCTGAGAGACAATAGAAATTACAGTTCCAGGTGTCCCCACCAAACAAAAAAAAAAAAATCAAGCCTAACTGAACACTTGACTATTTTTCCTTCAATTTCTCTGAATTAATTCTTTATTTATCCCCTTTGAAGAACAAGCTGATATCTGTGGTATAAATGATGCATACAAAATATTTTCTGAATTCATCATTCATTGCATTTAAACTCTGGGTTACATTTTGATCATACAGCTTTTCTGTACCCAGAAAACTCAGAAGTACACTAAAACCCACTGTAGCACGTGTTATGGAAAAAACTGGCTGTTGATAGCCGTGTCAAAGGTAGGCAGCAGCGACTGCTACTGTTTCCACATTTTAGCATCGTTGGTAGGCATTAAGTTAATGGCAGACATGGGTGAAGTGCTGGCCTGTGAATTGCCACAGGACCTGAAAAAGCAGATTTTTAGATAAAGGCAGCATCAGAAACCAGAGTAAGAGTGGAGAAGGAAGGACTGTATTTTAGAAATTAGGTAATCATTTCTGTAAAAAGCCAATTTTAAATAAGCAACCAAGCACAGCTGTAGAAAGTCTCTCCAATATTAAAAATAATCATCAGAAAGAAATTCTTTATATATTTTTTTTCAAAAGCTGGGGGCAAACTGGAGCCAATGCTGTTGTGATTCAAACACATATCACTAATATTTGAGGAAAGAAAAACATTGCTCAATTCAAGCTTTAAGATGATTTGCTAAAACTAAGCTAATAAGAGTCTATGTAAGCAGAAATTTCATCTTCCATCTTTTCAGACTCAAAACTCACCAATATTCTATATTGAGACAAGCATTCAAACAATTATTTTATTCTTTTCATTGCTAACCACTTTGTGTCAGCATTAAAATTAATAATTAGCAATAACTTGGGTGGTAATAGGGTGTTGTACTGATTTCTTAGGATGACAAGGAATGTATAATTTTTGGTAAAGTTATTTGCTTTCCATCTACTAGAGCTACCTAACTAGAGGTTAGACATTGTGCTTAGACAAACATCTGACTTTTACATGGCTGAACTCAAGTCATGGCTCTCAGTGTCTCTGTCAAGGCTGTGGGGGAAGGCAGCCTTGAATATAACACACTCTTGTAAAGAAATATAAAAATCTGCTTGTATAATAAAATTTATTTTCGTGCTTTCAAACACAGAGGTACATAAATATTTCAGAATTTTTCTGATTGTTCAGTGTCAAACTTAATATATTGAATAAAAACCTGATTTAATTTCAGTCATTTAATTGTTTGAAAGGTATTGTCACTGGTCTCTGGATGAGTAGGTGTTAAATGCTGGAAGCATATTGTAGATGGTAACACACATGAGTTGAAAACTAGCAGTTATTATCTGATACTTTCTTAAGTAAATAAGCTTAAGTAAATAAACTTTTACCTAAAAGTTACTAATTTACCTATCCATCCCTGAAAAACTGTACTTGCAGAGTAGAAACCATAATGAAGAAATTTAAAGATAAAAGTAGACAGATTATTTTAATGCCTCTTGGCAATGTAAGAACACGACTAGAGAGTAAGACATAACAACCCACGAAAATTTTTTTCATCTGAATATTAAAAGAAAAGCACCAATT
Organism: Thryothorus ludovicianus; assembly: GCA_013397245.1. NCBI lineage: Eukaryota > Metazoa > Chordata > Aves > Passeriformes > Certhiidae > Thryothorus > Thryothorus ludovicianus. The sequence continues at coordinate 461,606 of VZTB01008019.1, read as the reverse complement.
ATACTGTGAGGTTTTCAAAGACATTTTAAGACATTTTACCAATTAAACCTTAAAAAATATTTTCGTGTGTCATAGATACTATGAAGGAGAAAGCAGCTAAAACTACACTCAAACACTTTACGTTGTCTTTGTTATGCAGTCTGTGTCCAAGACCATCCAGACTCAATGTCACAGCAATTAATGACACTTGCTTATTCCTGTGATTTCCTGCTGATAATTGTGGCACTCTCAAAAATAAACAATACCATTCAGCAGGATTTTAATTGAACTGGCTGCAATACAGAGCTGAAAGATATTCTCAAGGGAAACAGGATGCATAGCTCAAAGGGAAAGCAAGCAGAAGAGGCCAGGAGCTCCTGCACAAATACTCTGCACAGCCACAATAAAAACCTTCTGTATAGCAATGCAACTGAATTTTCACAGAGAAATCCACCATCCCACTACCTTTTTAGCAGCCTGTGCTTTTTTTCACTTAGCAGGCCTTGTCTCTCCTTCCCTCCATTCCTCATCCCTTATACCTCTCACTTGGCTTTCACCTTTCAGATTCACAGCAGCGTTTGCAGATGTGCCCTTCACATATCAGGCTGTGTTCATTTTGGAAAGTAACATTCCAGCATTCTCCTGAGTTCAACTGCAGAAATGCAGGAATTCATTAAAATGCAAAACCAAACACCTGAGTGTGAAAAGAAAATAATATTCTTTCTTCCTGCCTTCTCTCTCTTTTCCTTCTTCTCAGTTTTTTAACTATCAACAGGATTGTATATGTATTTATAGTAAAATAGCTTAAAGGAAGAACAATGTATACACTTTTAATAATCTTTCATTTAGTCTGACTTAACCTTTTCGAAAGGGGTTTTTGCTACGCAGGACATAGAAACAGATCTTATTCAAGCCAAGGACCAAAAAAACTACAACCCACCACATCAAAAATTCACATTATAACTATCATGAAGTCAGATGGTTTAGTCTTGATATCTTGGCACCTTTCTGCTCATTTATATTCTTCACACCCCTACTCAAAACCTTTTGTAATTGCTAGTATCTGCTTTCTTATCAGGGTAGAAGGTTCATTTGTAAAATCCTCACACATGGAAGGAGTGAGCAGAATATCAGAGTGTGAGCCTGCATGTCTGCATTGGAATCAGAGGCGTGCAGAGAAGTTTTGACTACATGGTTTTTATAGAGTGCATTTGAAACAGTTCAGCAGGAAAATACTAATTATCATGATGACCCATAAATAACATCAAGCTTGGGATTTCTGGGTTAAAAAGAGCTTCTGTGTGTGACACAGAGAGCATCTGGCACACTGAGTGGTCTGGACTACCCTGTGCAGTGATCTGAAGCACAGTGAGAATCAGGTGGAAAGGTTTATGTGCTGCTGGCATGTTATTGTCATAACCATAGATCTCAATTTTACTCTGCTCAGGGAAGATGTACAAGATGCATAAATACCCATTGCTTATTCTGCATACTTGGAAACGTTTGAAGTTTTTGCCCTCAGCTGTCTGTGCCCAGCTAACCCCACCTGTCCTACAGTACAGGTGATGGGACATAATTTCTGAATATGTGTCACTTAAATCCAAGCAAAGACAGACAGCTGAGCTCAGACCTTCGTGTATCTAAAGGCCTTCATCTTATCTACAGGTAAGAGATGAACAAGCAAAGTGAGAGTCTGCACACAGACTTGTACTGCTCTATTTAAAATAATGCAGATGCCTTCATGGACATTCTTTCTTTCCATGAAAAGTGCCTTGTTCTACCTCAGTTCAAATGTAGCTGAAATCAAGGGATACTTGGGCAGAGGAGAATATGAGCTTGCTTCATAACATCCAGAGCTGATTTGTCTAAATATGTTGAAATCTCAAATTAAACCTGTATAACTGCAAACATAGACAAGCTCCAAAATTGATGCTAAAGCCAAGAAATCTGAAATGTTGAAATGTTCTAGTATCCAGATTAAAATTAGTTATATCGTTTACACCTGTCAATTTAAGGAAACCAATTAAATTGCTATAATTTGAGCTTCAGTCAGAATGAGAGTTTCCACACATGGTTTTACAGTGAATTAATTAAAGGTCTGTCTGCATGGGAAATTTGACCAGAATAGCTCTCTCATAAGAATGTGTCTCTTTGTAGATACTCCCATTCCAGAAATTCCTGTTTGGTTTTGTTGTGGGGTTTTTAGTTTTATGCTGTTTAGGTTTATGCACCTTTAAATTAGGACATCTGGGCTTCAAGTTGTTTTAAAATACCTTAGTTTAGAAGAAAAAATTCCAAGCAGACAAAGCCCTTAATGCATCTAAACTCATATTATCACTTAACTCAGGGTATAAGGCAAGGAGTATTTTTAGCCTGTGTATCTATTTTGCATATCCAGAGTTTGACCACAGAAAAATATTTCAATGGTTATTCAAAAATCCTTTGACAGAGAGGAAAGCATAATTTATCATGGTGTGCTGGCTGATTTACTGTACATGTAAGCTCCACTTATCACTTTGAATAACACTGATGGATTTAATTTCAGACCACATGAATGAACCAGTATTTTTCTCTTTCCAGTTCAGTTGTGCAATACTGTCATGTGATAAGAGTGCTGAACTCATAAGGCAAACTGCAGGGCACAACAAGGTCTAGGAAAATCTAGGCAAGAACTTAGAGCCACTCCTCTGGAAAGAAAATTCTTGTAGTAAATTCCATGAATAATTTTGGAACCATTTTATATTCAATAGTTGCAAGGAATCTGTAGTAGAATGTGAGGATTTTGAACAGCTGTGGCTGGTTGCAAACCAACTGTGAAGGAATGTCAAATTAAAGATGATAGTCAGAAACGATAGGCTGATATCAAGAACCTCCTTCTCAAATGATAGATTCCTGCCATCAGGGAATAGTTTTTACCAGAGCTTAAGAGTGAGTCAGAGTGAAGTTTCACCAAGATCAGTGTTCTGTTTCTGGCAGTGGGTAGTAGGAGATGTCTAAAAAAGAGCATAGGAATGAGGCAAACATATGGCTTTCCCACAGTGTGTCTTGGGAATATGTTAACATTCCCCTAACATCCAGCAGTTTGCTGCTTAGGGGCTTCCTAAACCAGAAATTATTGTGTGGTATTAAATTACCTTTTTATTTTTATTACACAGATGTGTCCATCTGATCCCCTGTCAACCTTTGGTCACCATCTCTGCTTTTAACCTGCCTGTTCACCTGATAGCCCCAATTCTTGTGCTAGAAATGACAGATTCCACATCTCCATCCTAACCCCTCATGGCTACAGTACACTGGCATTCAAAATCACATCTAATTTAGTGTAAAATTCAAAATGATATCATAGCCATCAATTTTTTCTTCCTAACCTTACGATACAAAAAAACCCCAAAAAACCAGAAAAAACCCAAAATCCAAACAACTTAGCTATATAAATATCATATTAATTTAAGTTTTCTAGTACAAAATTTCCCTACTGAGCTAAAGGTTTACTTTGGTGCCTGAAGTGCAGGCACTTTGGCTTGGCTGACTCTCTAAGTGCTTGTTTAGCAGAGCCTATATCATCTTTTCTTAGGTCAGGAAAGTAGCAAGACCTCTCTCTTCTCCCTGCCCTCAGCAACACAATATATAAAGACAAATTGCTGCATTTTAGAAAAAGAAAAAAAAAAAAAAAAAAAACCCCTTCCACAGGAGGGCTAAAACCCT
>VZTB01008019.1:404897-457908 GCA_013397245.1 Thryothorus ludovicianus | reverse complement strand
TGGTAGAAAGCTCTACCAAGGAGCTATTCTGGGATGCAGGTCTCTTCATGGTCCAGTTGCTCTCTGGGCACCACATTGCCTAATGGAAAGTAGTAAATCCTCTTATAGCTGCTGTCTGGACTGTGTTGTCCTGTTCTTTTAGTGCCTAAGTGAGACACAGACTCTGAACTTTTCCATTTTGTCTGAGGTGGCAGGGACAAAATCAACTTTCTTTGAGCTGTTTGGTCAAGGAAAGGAGCAAGTTTAGAAGGGCCTGTGTATGTACATGTGATTGCTTGCTGCTCTGAACATTCCATTCCAGTCACTAGGATTGCTTTTTTGCTGGTTTTAGGTTAGCTCCAGCTAGACCAGAGAGCTCACCTGCCTCATCCTGCAACCAAACAATCAGTACTGATGACACAAAAGAGGAAGAAAAATTTAGAGTAAAAAAAAAAAAGGGTCAGGGGAAGGCCCTTGATGGATTCCATCCTGCCTGGGGCACAGACATCCTGTGGTAGTTTTATTGTGTTTTGAAACCACATCTAAAAACTGCTTAGACATTAACACTTGTGTGAGTCTCTCTGCATGCATTTTAGCAAACACATGGGCTTGGGTAAAAGATTTTAAAAGCTAGAGAAGCCACAACACTCCAAGAAATAGCAGTGCAGTTCTTATTGGCATTCAGTGCTAATTTTCTTTTCCTTACCCCAGATTTTTTGACTTCAGCTTCCAAAAATTAAATCTGGTCACACCTATTTCTTCTGGACTAAGAACCAGCTACAGCCTTGTATCCTTTGATCTGTAGTTATATCAATACTCAACTTAGCAGCTTTTGGAGGGAAGATTAGCAAATTCCTCAAACACCTCAGTCTTTCATTATACAATAAGATTTTCTGAGCTAGTGGCATCTTCGTGGCTTCTCTCACTCATATAGTTTGACATGATTTTTTTTTGCAGTGTGGTCACAAGGCCCAGCCACTGCCTTGCAATACTTTTGCAGGGGAACACGAACATCACATTTGATATTCTGGTTTTATGCACACACCAAAGCTGTTCTGCCCTGTTGGCTGCAGCATCACAGAGCACTTGTGTTAAGCTGCTTTGCCACCACATCTGCTTTGAGTATTTCAGCATTTCAAATCCTGTCCCCAGCTTGAATTCATGGCCTACCTGCTTCCTAAAGGTGCGTCTTTTCATGTGTTTCAAACTAAAGGAACTGCTGAAGGAATTGCCAAATTAGGTCACAGAAATTAATCATCCTCAGTATTTACTATACCACCCATACATGTCATCTGCAAATTTTACTAGCAGTGACTGTTCCCAACACTACAGATAAGGATGCTGTATAGCATTTGGTCAGGAACAGATTGCATCGGGACTAGATCCATAGAATCATGATTCATTATTATTTTCTTTTGAGATTTGTCAATTAAGTAAGATTTAATTAGAGAAAGTTTTTAATTAGAGCTGGATGGCAAATGATTTTCCCATATTGCAAAATCTTCGGGATTTAATGCTTTTTCTTTTTTTCCTGAAATAGATCAAGAGCCTGAAATTTCAAATTCATGAGGGTGAAGAAAAAGAAAAAAAATAAAGAAGGCGAAAACTGTATGCATAAAAGACTTCTAGTTTCAAAAGCTTGGATAATTTTTATACTTACATGGATTTTTATTGTAATAATATTTCCCCTACTTTTCTGAACAACAGCAATCAAAATTCCTGCCAAAATAATAAAAAACTCTTCCACTGAAAAAATGGTGAGATACTGGAAGAAGCAGAGAAAATATCAAAATTTAAACATAGGTAATCAAAAGCTTCTCTTCTCCTTACAAAGGATGTACTGTCACATGCCAAACTAAGTAAGTTTTAATCCATTTAACAGAAGTTCACTGATTTTTGTATAATTTTATTTTCCGAATGTTGTGCAGGACTACATCAAATACCTGAGAATCATCAGGAAAATAAAAGCTTATTGGACTGATCAGATACCTAATGTGTCATTTATAATGTGAAACTCAGAACAGCAATTCACCAGAATTCAGACTATTTCTCCAAATCCTAAAAGATGCCCTGAAATATTTCCTTTGTCCAATTAGTACCAGTCAGGAGTTTGCTCTCTTTTTATCTCTTTGAGTTTCAGCTGCTAACTTTTCAACAGAATTTTGTTCATTATTTTCTAAATCAGTGTGTGGTGTTTGAGATTCCTGCTGGAAAGAATTTAGCTTTTTTCCCATGCAAGGTAGAGGCCTACCTGTGCCTTGAAAATGTGATTTACAGAGCTAGGGCCCTAATTTTTAACTATTTCTGGCCTGAACAACACTCCTAAATCTTGTTTTGAATTACAGCCTAGCATTGTACCAACACTTACCTTTGACAACCACACTTTTAGTGCCATAAAACCCCCCAATATGTAGTTTTTCTGACAAGGACAATTTTCTACCCACAAACCCTGCCCCAGTTTTATTTACATTGCTTGTGCTACTACTCTGCAAATCTTTATGTATGCCTTATCAATTTTCTTGTGATTATGTCCAAGATTAGTTCTGGGATTAGAATACTAACATTACTTACTCACCATTTTTAAAACTAGTTTAACACTTTTGTGTAGACAAGGTCTAGAACAAATTATATCAGTGTAAGCTGGTTGTAGCTAGATTTAAAAATTAATTCCAAAAACATTCACAGCTTTGCATAAATCAAAACATTTCTCATTCTTTCCCTGAATTTCCCTCAGAAATGAAAAACACTCTCCATGCATGAGAAAACTAATTCTTGAATGCAAATTCTCCCAAGGAGAAAGTTGATTATTTCAAACAGATCCACAAAGCAGGAGAGAATGGCTCTGGCCCAAACGTGCAGAAAACAGTGTGCTGCTATGTGCTAAGGACACCCTGGACACATTTCAAATGCAACTTAACCCATAGGTTTGAGATATTGTGGGCAGCACAAGAGAAACCTTCAAAGCCTTGTTTTGAAACTGTTAAAATTCAATGACAACATTTGCTGCTTTAGAATCAATGGCACTGTACCAGGAATTAATTAGTTTAGTAAAACTGAAAGAAATTCCATGCCCTCTGAATACTATCTGGTTACTCTGCTGTCCCAGGACACCAGAGTGAATATCTTGTAGCCATGAATGTATTTACCCTCACAATGTGCCTGTGAGGTAGGGACATATCAATACCCTCATTCTACAGATGATTAAATAAAGACTGGGGAGACCTATTTCATATCCCTTAACAGACTTCCTGAGTAGTAATCTATAATATGTCTACTGTAAATAATATGTTTTATGTCCTTATACCTTCATACAAGTTTATGGCTTTTACTCAATTCCAAATATTCTATCAGGACAGGCTCAGGAAGGAAATATTCATCATCAGGAAATTGGGATACCCCCAACTACAACCAGGCAAGTGCAATAGCAATATGTTGAGCTACATCAGATCCCAGAAGTGAGCTGAAGTTCAATGCATATAGAAACCTTCTAGGAATTATTTATTCACCATCTCAAAGGATGAAAACAAGGGAAGCTTTGTTTCTCCAAACAAAAATCTGGGCCAAAAGTAAATTTTCAGTTTTTGGAACAGATGTATAAATTCTAGTACTCTACATCTTCCCCAGATAAATTGGGACTTCTGGTTATCCTGCCACAGTTCAAGAGCTAAACTTCAGGAAATGCCCTCTGAAACTTAATTGGTACAAGCTGAGTAGGAAACCTTAAACATGGATAAAGTCTAAATGCAGAACATGGAAACTGTCATAAACAGATATATACAGCATTAACAGGTGTTTTGTGTCTCTTTGTACATGAGAAGCTTTTCACACACAACAACCAACATCCATGCAGAGCTTATCCATGAATATAGCTCAAATGAAAAGTGTTCCAACCAATGTAACAAAAAAAAGGACAAAGAGACAAAGAGATGAGATGTCTCTGATCCAACAAGTAGCGCCAGCTGCAGTGGCTGCCAGAAAAACACCTTGTCACCTTCCCCCATGTCTGCTGCATGGCTTTTTGGTGTGTGCTGATTGACAGAAGGGCCATGGCTGTGGACCAGTGCCTCATGAAGGCAGAGTCTCAGCCATAAGTGGGGCAGAATACAAATGAGGTGCTGTCTGGTGCACTTTGTCTAGCCCTAGATACCTGCTGTTGTGGAATGTTGCTGTCACTTCACTGAATATCTGACTGCCCACAGATTAATAGAAAACGTGGCAGAGAGCAAGGGGTTCCCATCAACAGAAATATTTAAGAAAAGGGACCTGACCTGAAAAATCTACCTGAAGGACTACTCAGAAAAACCTTACAGACAGTTAGCAGATGGTGTTGTCCTCTTGGATATGTTTTTATTTTTTCCATTGCTGTTTGTGTTAGCTACACTTGCAAACCTTTTCTTCCACTTTACATGATCGTCTATTGAAATCATAACACTGAATTTGTGACACCACAATTATTTCCATGGCAACTGGCTACTGTCAAACAGAGGCACTGTGAGGATGGCAGCACAGGACTGATATGATCAGCAATTTTAGTCTGTCCGTGAATTCCAAGCTTCTGGAGAGGGCACATGGTGGCAGGAAGGCCAGAACAAAAAGCCCTGCACTAATCAGACATGCTTGCAATGAAAGTAGGAATAATGATCTTCAATCATCTGCAGTTAATGAACACTTAATTTGTTACATCATTCAAATAATAATACATTAAAAGAAACTCTACTTTGAAACAAGAGTAGCAAACCACAATAGGGCAAGTTTTGGGTTCCAGCCCATCAAGACGAAAGCAAAGGGGAAATCACCCTTTTGTCCTTGTGTCACATATCAATCAACATAAATTCAGCTGGAGACAGGTTTAAGTAAAAAACAATTGACTTTCTGTCCATTCCAGAATGAATTCTGATCATTTAGCAAGAAAGGATCATGCTGGGATTTAATAAAATACATTTAAATGGCTCATAAAAATATTGAAAGTTCACAGTTTTGATGATGATTTGTTGGGGTTTTATTTACTTTTTGTTTTCTCTTTGATGGTGCTCTCCATTACAACCATTTGATAAATAAATAAATAAATAAATAAATAAATAAATAAATAAATAAATAAAGCACAAAGAGGGAGGCTTTGTATCCACTTCAATTATGAAAGCACACAATGAGAAAAGTGTGATTCACTTGAATGTAAATGTAACAAACTATCAAAAACTATCAAATAAGACAGCAACAAGAAGAATATCTTATTTCTTCTAGATGTGTCATTCCTATTCCAGCTCTATCTTCAGGTCCCTCCTGCACCCATCCTTAGACTGGTGATGATCTAAACTACTAAATGACAAATATGTGAGCTATGATTTATGTATTAGTGCCCTTCAAATGTTCTGTAAACCAAAGAGGGATCCTTGCTGTTGTTGTAGAGCTTGAGGCTTGTTGGTGTTTGTTCTTGGCTTTGTTTTGTTTTGTTTTCTGTAAACTGCTAGAAAATAGCCTACTAATTATACCTTGAGTACTATTCTTGGTTTGTTAACAGCAAACACTTTTATCTGGAGCCTAACAGCGCTTCTGCATGGCCTTTGTGCTGCGTGACAAACAAAGCAAAAAAGACACAGACACTACCTTGATAATCAAGTTCCTCAGCAGCTGTAAGTGGATGTCAGAGCTGAAGTTTTGCTGTTTTACACCAGAGGAGGATGGAGCCTTTTGACCCTTACATTTTTATTAGCAGATCTCTGTCATCCCAGTGTAATCTAAAGGCTCTTATTCTATCCCTTTGTCTTCCAGGAAAGGTCTGAAATAAGCATCGTGCTCTCTGGAGACAGAGGGAAGACTTTTCATCATCCAAAGCCCTGTCAGGTAAGTGATTATCTGTGAGTGTGTGCTTACGCTGACTTGCCTCCATCACTCACAGCAAACATGAGCACAAATGCTGATCACAATTCGCTGCGCTTTCCTGCTCCCAACTGTGGGGAACTCTGAATTTAGCTGATATTTCCAGATTAGCTGTACTCCAGTGCACATAGTTAAGCCTCGCTAGTATGAGGTGATACTTGGAATGTTTGGAATCCTACTGATTAATTCCAGCTAGAATCTTAATGACGTTTCAGATTTTTAATTTCTCTGTCTTTGTTATCAGATAAAACAATTCTCTTTCCAGGAAGGACTATGTAACCTGGGTTGCCTTTTCACCATGGTTTTAGGCTTAATTTCTTTTTTGACTTCCCACTAATGAATTTACAAAATATGCTTGCTAGATTTAAAAAGTAAACAGCATTGCAACTCTAATTCTTGTTTCCTGTGAACAACGTCTCCACACTAAAATGATGTACAAAGTACCATTTGTTATTTTAAAAGCATGGCTTTTCATAAGGCTCCTGTCATGAATAGGACATTTAATATTGGATTCATTGTTAAACCAGACGGCATGTAGAGCTGGCAGCATTCTGCAGCAGGGCACACAGCCTGTTTTATCAATGAGTTCACAAACAATCAATAAAATCTTGGGAAGAAAAGCACTCCTCCTTGCCCAAATGGCAAGAGAGATTTATCACAGGAGTTTTATCTGTTAATATGACTATGCTTCTTTCATCTCAAGCAGCTACTAAAACAAAAACCTCTTCAAAAAGTCACGTTGTCAGGTGATGACAGTGGAAGTTGAAAGGGTTGTTTGGAAGGCTTTATTTTGACTACAATACACTGAGAGATAGGATTTGTGCTATAAACAACTCATTCTGAGAAATATCTCTGTGTGTCCAACACATGGCATCACAAGGTTCCAAAGACAATATGATAGATTCTTAGTAGATGCAACAAGTATTATTTTCAGCAAGATTTTATTCTCAGGTACATTCTTTGCACAACCAGTTTCTCACGGATCCTCTTTTTCAAAAGAACCATAGTTTATTTCTGCATCCATTATTCTGGCTATTATTTGAAGCATGAAGTTTCAGATCCAATGTCACTCCTTCTAAAAGCGTCAGAATCTGACACACCTTTCCCCCTTTAAATCCTCACCCCCAGCTGTATTTCATACCTGATTCTACTTGCATGATCAAAATAAGAAAAATGCTTCAGGAAAACCAAAGTGGTTTTGTCTTTAAAATCTGGAAACCATCCAGCTTTGTGACTCATTTTGATAGAATGACACCAGAGATAAACAAGATAAGTGTGTGGGTTCAAGCTGACCACCACTACCTGGTTTACTGGGAAATCTGGATCCATCTGCACAGCCTGAGGGCTCATGTCCTGAGCTGGAGAGCCTTCACACAGCTGAGGAGCAATCACAGGACCCATGTCCTTGTTGTGGTCCCAAAAACCAAGCTGCAGGTGAACACAAGCAAGGTGCAGCTGAAAGGAGCAGTAGAAATCATGACTGTAATCCCTCCTTGGCATGATGGGGTAGACTTAAAGTCAGACTCATCAGCCACTGGACGTTCAGCATATGATTGGAAAAGACATGCAGTGGGATTTTGTGAGGTACATCCAGTCTTGCAGGATGTCTTTGTTTCTAAATAGACCAAAGATCTGAGGCGTGATGGAGGTTTGGCTCAAAATATGCAGAGAAGCAAGAACATAAAAAAACTGAAAATGGTGTAATTCAAGTAGCCTCCTTGGAAGGCACAAAGACATCATTTGGATAATTGTATAGGAAAAGCATGAATTGAAGTAATGAAGTGTTCAAAGATAGAAATGCTCAGAAAATTGCCATGGGAATCCTCCATGATTTTTTGAACAAATAGATGTATTTATAAATTCTGGATTAAAACCAAATAATTCTTTTGGCTAGAAGTTTCAATCGTTTCAAATTTAAAAATGTTTGCAGTTGGTGTTTTTAACAAAGAGACTTTCTTCACTCTGGTTATGAATGGATAATGTTTTCTTGTCCAATCAAAGAATGGAATGAATTTTTAAGCTTAAGCAAAATATAATTTTTCATTTCTTTTAAGTCCGTTCAAATCACTTTTCCACATTTTGACTAGACACTGATAAGTTTGACTGAAATTACAGTACCCTCTAGAAATTATCACAGACTAATTTTGGCAGGATTTTTTTCTTTTCAGCTTTCCTAGGAAAAGATTCTGACTGCTACTTACAGCACTGGAATTCCTTGTGCCTTTTTACTAACCCTCACCATTGACATGCTATTATTACTTATGCAAATCACTTAGCTTGCTTCTACTTTAATATCTTCTTAGTAAAATAGCAATAATTTCCTAGGTCAGAGAAGGCTTATGAAGAATATTCATTAGATACTCAGAACACAGAGAGCATGGCTTCTCTGACAGTGGCACAAAACGTATGCAATTATATTTGTTTCTTGGATTTATTTTTGTTACACAGCTTACTAACACACGTGAGAATTGGACATTTACGATGTTAAACACTGTAGTATTTATTATTTGATTCACTACCAAATCTTTGAGTTACAGCTAGTGGTTATATTCCCTATATTTGAGTCCAGAGCAGTGCATGTTCATCCAAATTTATTTAGGCTTTTAAGTCTATACAAACTTGGTGGTTTTTAATGAGTCATATAAAACAATCTTGTTTGAATTTTTGTTTGAGTTTAACACAGGTATGAGAAGACACCAAAGGAGATTTTGTATAAAACTGACAATTCTTTAACTATGCTCAAGATGTATTTTTCCTTCCATTTCTGTACCTGTTGGTACAGCATAATTGCAATCCTTCCAGCCTGGAGGATAAATCTGAAGATCATGACAGTACAATTGGAAGCAGTCAGGCTTTTTCCACAGATTGATATGTTTTGCTTCACTTACTATAGTCCCCCTGCTGCTTTCCTACTTTTATCTCCAGATTTTCTTAGTCTGATTGCTTCAGACCATACATTGCGAGTGGGTGATGTCAGTGGCATGCCTCATGCATAGAAACCTTGTACAGACAGTGAAACACAACTTGACAACATTCCTCAGGTTTTCCTCTATGCCCCATCTGGTGAAAGACAAAATAGTTATATGAGCCACACCTTGAGGCTGGAAATGCCAGCAGTAAAATGCATGTTTTTCTGAAGGCTTAAAAAAACTCTGTGAACCTTTGGAATACTTTAAATCCCTTATGAAGAAAACTATTAAAATGAATTTGTCGAATTTATTCAGCAAATTCATTCCCATGGTACATTAAGTAACAAACACAAAACACAATGTGTCAGGTAATCATGAGTCATCCAGTTACTGTACAGTACAAAAATTACTGGTAGACAGATTCCTTTGGAAAGTGACCTCATATTCTTTGTCAGCCTAGATCAATTACAAAATAATGTCCATTAGCTTAAGAAATCTTTAAAATGATTGGGCAGGACATGAACTGACTATCTGATCAAAAGGAATACACTAAGCAGCAATCCTTGCTTATTATTAATATGGGTGAAGTTTATTCTGTAGTGATAAATTAGGTTGATATTGACTTTTAAATAGGTTAGCCAGTAATTGGCTTTAGAAGACGAGTGTATTCCCCATAATTTCTACATTTATAAAATTCCTTTATTGCCTTTTTTTTTTTTTTTATTTTCTCATAATTTGCATAACACACATCACTAGTAATGGTCAGGCAACATAGTGTGAGTAACTAGAAGAAAGCACTAAGAGAATGGTGTGGTTAAATGTATGGAGCATTTCAGTAGAGCAGTATGCTTTATAATGGAAAAGAAATTATGGATAAATTGCTAAAGATCTTCAGAATTATTAGTATGAAGAATATTAATAAGATATTTTATTTCTCCACCAAGACTAGCACTAAGAGTCTTTAAATGAAGCTACTGCAAAGTATCAAATTAAAAAATAAACAGCTTTTCCAGCTCTCTTGAGGCTAATACAAAATCTCATGTTTCTGGGAAGTTTTTGATTTAATATTAAAAAGAAAAAGAAGTAAACTAGTAATTGCTTAGACCTGAAAGTGCAAGAATTCAGCACTGCTGCGAAGTGTGTCACAACCTGTTTGCAGGTTCTTATGTCTTGCCCAGGGTACCTGTAACTGGTGACTGATAGATCCTGAGCTAGGGGAAGCTCTGGTCATACTCAGCAGAACGGTTTTGTGTTTGCTTACAGGCCAATAAACTACACTACTACACTCGCTAGGTATTGAACAGACAAAAATTGTAATTACATGAATTTAGGCATGTGTTAGACTGTTGGCCTATTATATTTATCCTGTCTATAATTGTGGCCAAAATTACTTCTTTCAGCAGCTGAGCAGATGAGTCCAAACTTTTTGTTTCCTGATTATGAAGATCAGGAAAGTTGCAATTTGAGTTGGATCTGTGTTAAGCAGCCCCTGTTTACACCAAAGATAAACACTTCTTCATAGGCCTGCAGGGGAGGATGGTTAAGCATCACTGAGTACAACAGAGTTAGGGGAAATGGAAAATACCAGGTGTATATATCATCTTTTTCGTGAACTTAATCACACAGCTGATTCACAGCAGATTGCAGCAGAAGTGGCTCTTTCAGAGGCACTGAGGATGGAAACAGCAGGAAAGTGTTTTTTAAGAGAAAGTCAAGAAAGATAACCTTTGCTGAAAAATCACGGCAAGCAAAAAGGCACAGAGAGAGGAGCAAGATGTGACAAGTTCAGATCATATGCAACTTTATAGGAAGTTAAATTGCTTTTCTATGGCATTCCATGGGCATGTGCCTCTCATTTCATGATTCTTGAGAGTACCTTTGTGAGCAGAGAGTAGGAGATTCTAGAGAAACAACGCTATCTGGAACTATCCCACATCTCAAACCAAAATCAAGATCATCTGATTTCGGTGAGAAGCCTATGCTAGAACCATTTATATTTGCCCAACTAACTTTTGTTTTTAAGTCAAAGACACCTTGACTTGAAGGTTTAGCCCCTTGAGTAATTATACATAAACAAAACTCTTTTTAAAAAAAAGAGGGGAATAAAAGGCTAAAAATAACCAAACATGTGACAATTATTTTTACAAAACACACATAACAGAAAGATAACATAAAAGATATTAATAATCACCTGGTTACCAGGACTTTAGTCTAAAATTTATTCATTTCCAGTCACCAGTTGCAGACAAGGGTAATATGGTTGTTTCCTTTCTTTCTGTGTCAACTAATCTGTTAAGATTTAAGTGCCGTGAACAGCTTGAAAAATTTGATTCCCCAACCTGGGCTAACTTACTTTGCTAAATTTACTCACTAATATAATGAAATTGAATAAAAAGATCACCCACCCATGTTAATGTTAAACAGCATATCAGAGCAAGACTAGAGCAGCGTAAATGTTGATTTGTGCTTAAGATAATGAAATTTGAAAGTCTAAAAATGATAGGGTTGTTTATAGCAAGTTCATCTCTGTAAAATGATTGCATCCCATAAACATAAAAGAGAGATATTCTGCTGCAGCTGGTTGAAAGGATGGTTTGATTAAGGAATATAGATAACATTTACAGCTTCAGAAGAACTTCAAAAGACTATCACAGAGATCAGGGAATTTAAAAGACATAATACAATTTCCAAACTTAAAAGCATTATTTTTCCTCAGACATCTAATTTAGATTATATACCAGAAGCCTATAATAAACCTCCCACAAAGAAATAATAGCACACTGCATACGCTATGGTTGTTCAACACCCCATTTAAATACAATTACTGGTCCTTTGCCAGAAGCCAGGAAACATGTCTTTCCATAGCAACAGTAAGAGAAAGGTCAGAATAATATTTTTGCAGCAAAGACTTTTCTTAAGAAGGATTTGGGATTACACTGTGGATTACATGCTTTTGAAATATGGTACTTCTAAGTTAAAATACACCTGGATCATCTCTCCCTGTCCCTTGGGATTAATTCTATTGGTTTGGAAAACCTCCACCTGCCTCCTTATGTACCATTCTCCCCCAGTATTTAGCTAGAATTCAGTAGCTTCAATTGCTACTTTAGCAAGTGTGTAAACGAGAAGCTGAAAATGTTCTTGCTAATTCATTGAGAGCATAGCTCAGGATGTATTTAATTAAAAGCAATGAACTGAGCTAATCTACCCAGTAAATTTCATTGGATTTGGTCTAGTAAGCAACCTTTTAGATACCAGAATATTTAAAGGATAATCTATGGTCGCCTTTTTTCATTTTTTAAAAATCTTTTAAGAGTTTGTTTAGTACTGTTTACCTGTTAATAAAAAGATTATAGATTCTTTCCTAGCATTGTTTTACATTCTGCTAGGAGCTGGTTAACTATTGTGTATAACTGGTAAACTATCAGTGTCTGGTTTTGAGGATTAAGCTTGCAAAAGCATATGCAGATGAGTCACTTTGGTCATGTGGATGATTCCATTCAACTTCTGTTAAATGCTTTGAATCGTGGTCTCCCTCAGAATCACAATCCAGGGAGAACAATGCTACAAGTGCCATAAAACAGCTAAAATGGATCAGGTGCCAGGCATGCCTGATAGCTTTTAAAAAGTCAACATATCCTTTAACAACTCAATAGTTTGTGGGAATAGATTGAATATTTAGGAGTTTTTAATAACCTTTTAAGAAAGGCAAAAATTTTCAAAAAGGAAAAAATCTTCACTAGATTCCATGCAAATACATGAAGAAGTCTTTATGTGAAGTTATTATGTGAAGTCACTCTACTATTCAGTTGGCTTGAGGGTGTAAATATTTAATAGAATCATAAACATAGTAAACTATGAATCTAATTTGTAGGGGAAAGCCTTGGACATAAAAGCCTGGAACTTGTTACCATGAAGGTTATCTTGAATGTTCACACTCTTTCAGGAACATACTTTGAATTGCATTGCACTGGTCTGAGCTGGATAGCAGGATTATCATCAACTCCAAGGGTTCTGAACATCACATATGACCCTCAGAGGTCGGAGAAATTCAGGATTTTGCTTCACAGCCTGGAGACTCCCTTGTACTGGAAAATAGAGCTAGGGAAGAAGGCTGCTGGCTTTGCTTTCTGCATTTTGCTCCCTTAGCCAAGATCAGCTCCAAACACGAGATACCAGTTGGAAAGGGAACTGATGTCTCAAAGAAATGTACTGTTTATGCAAAATATAACACTTTTTATGAGAATAAGTAACCCTTATATTACATTCTCCTTTTTTTCAAGAAAAAAAGAACACTCAAAAGAAAACAAATGGCAAAGGAGTTTTCTTTACCTACTTTGCACTGACTTTATTTTATTTGGCTTTTTGTTTCCATTTTAAAAACCCCAATAAATTATATGATTTCTCCATTTTATTTAATAATTTATCAGAGCTATCTTGAAGGCCAGCCTGAGCTGTGGAAGGAAACCCAGGAGAAGTCTCACAAAGGAGTTCCTACTGGGTGTTTTTTTCTGTGTGTTACAGAAGGGAGCATTGGCATTAACACCATTTGGAGCACAAGTGACACAGACTTAAGGAACAGCATATTTAATGAAAGGGAGCATTCACAGTAAAACTGCACTCTGCTTGAATGAGCCTCTTGACCTCCTTCAGAAAATCATATTACCCTGTCATTCTTGTGAGAATGAATCTTCCCTCACACTTTTTTTACTTTTTTTGAGAGACAACATGTGGGCAGGGATGCTTAGGAAATTGCTTGGGGTATTTGAAAGAGTTCCTGCATGCAGCAGCCAAAGGACTGGTCATCACAGCATCATTATGGTTGTAAAAGATGTCTAAGACCATCAAGTTCAACCTTTGATTAACACCATGTCCACTAAACCATAATGCAAAGGCCCCATAGCCACTGTTTTTTCAAACACTTCCAGGGATGAGACTCCACCACTTCTCTTGGAAGCCCATTCAATGCTTATCCACTCTTCCAGTGAAGAAATTTTTCCTAATATCCAACCTGAACCTCTCCTGGCACAACCTGAGGCCATTTCCCCTTGTTCTATCCCTGGCTGCCTGGGGAAAGAGCGTGAGCCCAGCTCACTCCCCGTCCTTGCTGGGAGCTGCAGGGAGCGATGAGGTCTCACCTGAGCCTCCTCCAGGCTGACCAACCCGAGCTCCCTCAGCTGCTGCTCACACAGGATCTGTGTTCCTGCCCCTACACCCCTCTGTCTTCCAGTGAGGGGCCTGAAACCAGACAGGGGATTCAAGGTGCTTTAGTCTTGGCATGAGCAATGAATCAAAGGATGGTTTCACTGGCAGCACCCCGGTCTGGAGCAAGGCACAGGGCCGTGGCAGCAGCTGACAGACAGATGCTCCACATTTCAATCCTGCTTTGTGCCCCAAAGTACTGCTGATTTATTTGGCTGTTGTTTGTGTGTGTAAGGGGGTATTTTTGTTTTATATAAGATTTGAGTATCTTGTATATTAAAGATGTACTAAAAGAGACTTAATTTAGGATGACTAATTAGGAATTTGAAATTTTTTTCAAATCTCTTCTTAAATCAGTGCTTCATCAAAATTAATTTTTCTTATAGTTCATTTTCAGTATCATTTTCCAATCCAGAGAAGAGTTTTGCTATAAAAATTTCTGATTAAACAGCAACACTACAGGTCTAAATTCCTACTGATTTCTGTATGTATATATTTTTTGCCAATACTATAGCCAGATTAATAACTTAACATAAACTTAGTTAAAGATGATCACTGTCCACATAGGTTTGGGTACAAAGGAATTTCAAAGAAAGAAGTTTGTGAGGTAATGAGGGTGGCTTTTTCTACAACTTCTGGATATCTTCAATATTTTAATCACAAAAATTTACTGATTAACAATGACTCCATTTGTATTTTACAGTGTTTGAGTTTTAAATATACAAATCCTAAATGCTTTCAAGAGAAAAATAGTCTATTTTTTTCAAAATCTTCTCATGAACTTGTTCCTACTCACTTTGAAGACAACCATGTGTTTGTACTCATTTTTCTCAGTTTTTCTCTGCTATTGACAATTGTTATTTCCACAATTCTTTCCAAGTACCACAGAGGGAAAATTTACCAATTCCTCATTCCTGCCTGCTACCTTAGAAGTAGAAGAATGAAGCAGACGCTCAGCTGATGTATCAAGTGGGTATATTGTCTGTATTTGAGTGGATAGGACTGGGAAGCTACTATATTTTTTTAAGAATATATGCAAGTCACTTGCCTCAAATCAGGTATCTTTAGTAAGTTTCTAGCAAAAAAAAATCTCAAAATTTTGTTACTTGAAAAATACAAGTCACTAGATAAAGTGAATGAATTCTGTAGATATGAGATAACATTAGGAAGAAATATCTGGATGTTCAATAAAGAAAGTTATCTATATTTAAAAAAAAAAGTCCCTGTCTCCAAAAATCTTTATATATGTACATGCATGTGTATATGTGTGTGTGTGTATGTATGGCGCATCCATGGCTCCAAAACTTTTATGATATGTTTTAACAGGAAATTCTAATATAAGCCCAGTTTTCTTATTATTTTACTTGCTTTGACAGTTTTCAGACTACATTTTGTATTACTTTTCTGCTGCCTCTTTCTCAGTTTCCCACAGCATGTATCTCATATGATGCTATCTTTTCTCACAGATTCCTTGCCCTTAGTTCAAAAGTTTCCTGAGATAGGGCAAATGTTATTATGGCATGTAGAAATGGCAGCTTGATAGAGTAAGAAGTCATTTAATTCTAAATAGAGATTCTAAATCAATTCCATAAATATGAAGATTAATAATACGAGAGGTTAAATTCAATTTTAAATTAATTCCAAAATCTTCAACTCTAACTTTAAATCAGTTCAGTCTAACAGCTTGTGAAAATCTGGATGTGCTTTTAATTTCAGTGCAATGAATGGCGCTCAATATCTCCCAATCTCCCAGTCTAGTACAGGCCCATAATATTGAAATCATCTAAGAAACCTCCTTTTGCTTTCAGTGACATTGGAATGAGGCTGAGTGCAAGATTCAAAATGAATAATACTTGACAGTCCTTGTGATTGTCCTCATTTCTCTGTAAAAAAAAAAAAAAAAGGAATACTTTGAGTATATTAATTCATAACTCTGAAAAAAATGGGAAAAAATAGATCAAATCTGGCTTTTATAAAGGATCTAATGTTTATGCAGAGTCTTAAGCAAATCAGCAAGCTTTAACAGCAGCAAGCTCAAATCAGTGAGGGTTTTTCTGCAATTTGCTGGTCTAAGGCTACACTGCTGGATCCACAGCAAATACTGCAGCCTCAGGCTTTCTTGCTTCCACACCTGCAGAGGAAGCACAGTCCAAAGGAAGCTGCTTGCACAAAACCGAAAAGATTTGGATACACCAACTCATTTAAAAGAGAATTGTGTCAGTAGGGGAGCATCTCCCTACCCCCGGCACAGCAGCCAGTTTTGACAACGATGTTAATTCACCTTATGCCCTCTCCCTCCTGGTAAATCTGTGTCCCCAAGAAAATCCTTTATCCTGTGTTTATTGATCTAATTTTTCCTATAAAATTTCTCTAAACCAGATATTTTTATATTTAATTCCCTTTTGCATCACCTTCTCACTTGTCACCTGTGGTCTAACTCGTCTATCCTTGAGCAGAATTCAGTTTTTTAAGTTACTCTAATTTTTAGATTTCGAAGAAAGTATGATGTAACTTTTCTCAGTATGTTAAGCCCTCATGTTATCCCATCAAGAAAAACTACAAGAAATAAATACATATTTATCTGTCAGAGTTAATAATTATAGATATTGTTATTCTTAATTAATAAAGCTTAACATTTAATTTAAAAACACACAAACACACAAACAGCAACAGTCTTGTTTATTGAATGTAATGCAGATACTATATGGTCTTATTCTGAAATTATTTACTCACCAACATTTCTGTTTCTGGTTTTGATACAGGTTTAATGAGAATGGTTTTAACATGTTTTCAGTTAAAGTACATAAAATTATTGTTTTATTATACAAAAAAAAAAGCATGCATTTTCTAGTATTGGCTCTAGAGACTATTCATCTAACAGCATGTGTGGATTGGTCTATTAAAAGCAGCAGATTTTTACATGGAGATGGACCAGCAAAAATTCTGATGTTTTATTAAATCAAGTCTACAGGCACCCTTTAGCAAATCTTGTTATATTTGTCTTCTGTCTTGTCCAACATTGTGGACAGTGTAAAAGTGCCAGGGGAAAGAAGAATTTCTTGTCCTCATTAGTCACCCATTTTTCAGGATAGTGACATTCGGTCATGCAGCTGAGATCAGAGGGTTTGGAAAATATTCCCTGGATAAAACAATCTAGTACAATATTCTAATTCTTCCATGCAACCCTTCTCTACCAGCTGCCAGTGCACAGGGACAAACCTAAAGAATGATATAAAATCTGTTTCATCTGCAACTAGTGCAGGGAAATTGGAGGTTCTACAGAATGGAGCAGCTGGTCCTAAGAATTAAATGTCCAGTCTGTGATCTTCTGAATTTTACCCCTCTTGTGGTCCTCTGAATTCGACACCCATTGGTGTTTGCAGTACACTGGGTGCCCTCTGGAGCTCATGATCTGAAAGAAAGCTTGTCCATGCACTCATTGCAGATGAATGAGTCTCATGAAGGGGTAATCAGGAGATTCACTTCAAAAGTGTGCCTCTGACCTGAACCATGTCACTGCAGACACTCTAAAAGTGACCATTCACAGACACTTGAGGAAGAGTTCACCCTGCATAAGAAAGTAATGGGGATAACTTTGGTGTGGTCTGAAAATTAAAACGTCCCCAGAGCTTTTATAATCTCGTGTACAACATAATGGATGGATACTGGATTCAGTTTCCAGATCTACTATTCATTTACTACCCCCATTGTTACCAGCAGTCAGTGAAAATTTCAGGGGGATTCTGATGAAGTCAAATCTCTGGAAGTACTTCCCTTGTTGAGGCCATGGTTTGTCTGCTTATTACATCTCACTTAGTACTAAAGTCATGCTAATTTATCATTCTGAATAAGAATTATTGAAGGAAAAATAGCCCTTTATTCTTTAGTTTACAGTATTTATTTTTCTCTCTCTCTTGTAATATCTATGGTGACACAGGCATATGTTATTCTGTACAGGCTGTAGCTAAACTACATGCAGGCACTGATGAGACTTATTCTGACCAGTTCAGGTGGAACCAATAAAAGATGAGGGAAAACAGCAACTAATTTAATTAATCTAAGGCCTTACATATTAACTACAGCAGATTTAGCAGTGTTAAGAGTACATCTTTGTTTTCTTGGGAATATTCTTGAGTCCTTACTAAAGAAAAGGTTTTTTTTTTAGTTTTTTAATATTTGAAGATGATCTTCAATCAAGAATTTCTGGTGTTTCTTTCCAACACATTTCTTACTTGAGGAGAACAATAAATGTATCTAATATTTTCCCAACAGAATGAACTTTATCTTTGTTATCATTAATTAAAACATCCTGTTTCAAATTGAGTTTCTGATTTCAAAGTTCTATTGAGCATAAAGAAAATTTTCAGTAACACAGTTTATTTCTTTATATAACCAGAAAAGCAGAGAGTGACAGATACAGGATATGGGAATGCAGCAAAGTCAAAGCAATGTAAGTTGTGGATTACAGAAGTACACTTACAGTCATAAAAGTTACATCAATTGTATATTTTTAGCAACTTGTCCTTTTTTCTTAAAACAGTTGAGCTGTTAATCTAATGCAGGCAGTAAGTCACAATTTTTTTTCAGTTCCTTTACTCTTGACATCCACATTTCTAGAGTGGGTATTTGTTTTTTGCAGCTCAAGCAGTGAAGTTCACTTGCTGACAGTATTATCAAAGATTCCAAGAAGTGCTCCATCTATACTTAATGTCAGTAAATCAGGACAATTCTCTAAGTTCGTTATAAAATAGGAATTATCAATTTATCAATTAAATAACTTGGGTCATAATTTTCTTTCTGTTTTTGAAGTCTTTTGACAAACAGGTTTTTTTGTAATGTCTTGCACAACAACAGCTGAGATAAATGTAACAAGCACTAACTAAATCTTCCATTAAAGTTACACCACAACTTTTTAATTTAACAAATTTGATGTTTGTTGATAGGAAATTTGACAGATGAAAAGCTGATATTCACGTCATCAGACTGCAGCAGGAGTGGTATAAAAACTTACAGGACATTGAAGACTGGATATCTTTGAATTCTGCCAGTTTTCTACATTGGCATTTAAACATTAAACACTTATCCAGGGAGGATTCCAGAAGCAACCTTTCTATCATGATGCTAAAACCCGAGCTAATAAAACTGTGTATGTTAATTAATCTCTCATCATCTCTTACTGGGTTAGATATTTTGTAGTCCCTAATGGAGGCTGCAAACACAACCAAAATCCAGACCACCATAAAATATATAAAACTACTGTCTTCTATAACATGTAATCAATATTTATTAGTGGCCTTAATTGGGTTTGCAAAGGTTGATAACTAGGAACAAGAGTACCTGTGTCACTAATCTCTAAAAGAGTTCAGAATGACATTTTCATAGTCTACTTACTCCTCTCATGGCTTAACAGTTATGAAACCTAGAGGAAAATGTCATGGACATTTGTACCTAAAGTATAACTCCAAGGAATGGGAGGCTTTTGGAATGGGAGTTGGTCTGGAGACCATAGGATCTCCCTGGCAGATGCAGCTCAGATTGGATCCCTGGCCTTTGTAGTCACGACTGGCCACAGCCGTGCTGGTGAGGGACTCTGAACCAGCTGAGCAAGGGAACTGCTGCTCAAGCAGCAGATAGAATTTTCCTACTTGTTTATCTTACATGCAACTTTTTGCTTTGAGCCATGTGGTTAAGGGCTCAGCCTTGTGTGTTAGTCAATATAGCCTTGTTTTGGTGTTACACCTGGAGCTGGGAGTCATGCAGAGTGAAACTGCATGCTCCATCCTGCCAGAACCAGAGGAAGCAAACCAGCTTGCATGTTCAGATCTCCCCCAGGGACCTGCCCCAAGAGACATAGTTAAGAAACCCAGGGATGGAGAGTTCTCCCTCCCTCCCTAGAAGGAATGGTGGCGACAGCAGGAGTGCACGCACCTTCCACGTCCTTGGAAACCCTAAAACAGACCAACCATGTAAAGCTAGAATTTATAATACAACTTTGTCCCACATGCAGCTGAACGCATTGCAAATGACTGACCATTCTATGTCCACTACCACCTTGCCAAAGTACAAGTGGAATAAGCTATAATATAAAAATATGTGAGAATTAAGTTTTCCAGTCTGCAGAATCCTCCTTTCTCTCTGTTCTTTCTCTGCTACATGGTAACAATTTACTAACTACACTTTCCTAAGACTTGTATTCTCATTTTGTCCTAGGTAAAATACCCTATAATTATAATTCTCTCACAAGGTCAGGGCGTTTAAGTCCCCTTTCCAAATACTTTTGCCCATGTTGTTTCATCTTCATCAAATTTCCCTGGCAGCATCAAATATTAATATGCCTCCATTCCCTTTCTTTGCTTTTATTTTTGTGAGCCTTCAGTTCTTGATGTCCTCTTCAAGTACCATCAAATTAGTAAGAAAAATCCCTGTTGTTTTTAGCAGGAATTCATGAGGACTTAGGAAAGTCCTCTTACCACACCTTTTAATTTCTATCTCGTTCTTGTTTGCATGCTTCCTCCCAGCCATTTTACTTAACCCAGAAACCATTCTCTAGCCCAGGTCAATTTGTATTTCACAGTCACACAACCATAGCACTTTGCTGGTCCCAACAATGCTGGACACAAGGCTGTCATTAAACTGACAAGCCACCTTTGGTATCCCTCTGACAAAAATGTGAAATGGTGCTGACCTGTGTGCACTGCCGGGGACTCACTCAGGGCTCTGGGCTGGTGAGGATTCAAAAGAATCCCCAGAGGGGCAGAGGTAGCACGGGCAGTTCACACCTCGCTGGAAGACCAGAGAGATTTGTGAGATTTTTTTCTGTGTTAATTCACTCATCAGAAATACAATTGCAAATTTTAGTCAAATTCAGGAAATATGTTTGTGTGAGAAAAGCTGTTCTTCCAGCCCTGGAACTAACTCATCACAAACTGTTTGCTTCAACAGGATACAGCTGTCAGCAAGCCCAAATGAGAGTCAGAAACAGCCCTCATCCTTCATCTACTGTTCTTCAGAAGTAAATTGCTTAACTCAACTCCTTTAATTTTCTAGAACAAGATTTTAATTTTTAATGTCAAAATTGGATATTATTTGGATATTTTTAAGGTAAAAGTAGGCTTCTTAAGATTAAATTATTTCATTACACTGAATGTGATATTTCATTACATTTTGGATTTTCATTACATTTTGGATTTTCATTTCAAGTGATATGTTAGTCCCTAAATGAAGTCAGTTATGTTTTTTAAACAAATCAAAGCATTGGTTCTTTTTATACCATGGAGAAGCACCTATGAAGACAAACAATCATGTGAACCTTATACAATTTACATATGGTGAAAGTTGATTTTCCATTATAATTTCCTTTCACCCCACTGTGTCAGTCCTTGTGAAATATCCTTTTTCCTTTCCCTTCCCTTTTCCTTTCTTTCAGATGCCCAAGACTTCCCTACACCTACATTTTACGAATCTAAACTTTTATTTGCATCTTTCTAAATAGACTCCTACTGAGAAAGGAAAAGTTGCAAACTTTACAAGTCATAGAAGAAATATTAGCGAAAATGAGATCTTCCAGCCAGTTCTGAGTTTGTTGTTTTCCAGACATGTCATGAGTTCAGCACCTGCCAAACAGAGCAGCCCAATGCATCTTCCTGCTGATGTGCTGCTGTTTGAGGCAGGATGAAGGAGTGAAGACCCCAGTGCTGCTCGCTGCCTGGTACACCTGCAATCAATTACCATTGCTGCTCTGCTGTGAAAAGCCCAAATGCCTTGCTGAGCTGGGTTGATAAAGTCATGGTTTGTGTGTAGTTGTCCATCAGACCACATTATAGACCTCTGAGCAGCAGTTCCATTGCACTGAAATAAATTTCCCCTTTTTAAAATTCTAGACATAGTAGGTAAGATTATGGTTTCCCTTAACCACATGAAGTTGTTCAATACATTTGAGTACATTTTAGAAAAGATGAAAAATTATTTCATTGCACGAACAGAAACCAGTGCAACTAAGACCCCAAGAATGGTGGTCACATTTTGAGGAAGCATATTGAAAGCAAAGATGGTCTCACACGTTGTAAGTTAAAATAGTTTGACTCAAGCTAGGCTTAGAAAGGAGACCTTGAGGGGAGAAGGCAATGCTCAAATGCTCATGTACTAAAAGAAGTGGTGTGAGTGACTCAGGATTTGTCATGGCCTCTGAGTAGCAGGACACTTCCCATGAGGTATTTGTTATACTGATGGAGAGACAAGCCTTGAATGACACACAGGGTGTGAGCTTCTAGTGCCTGACAATGATTTCAGTGAAGCTGGCACAGTCTGGCCCTCCTGGGAAAATTGGGGAGTGTGGAGGTGGTGTGAGGGTGGTGTGGGTTGTATTGAGGCAGCTGGCTTTGCTGACTGATGATAAAATAATTATATTCTAAAGTGGCAAAGTGGTCTCTTGGCCTTGAGCCTGTTATATTTCATACCAAGCAGGAAATTTCATATCCTGCAGGAAAGAGAAGAAATATTTAGCAGAGCTCTGTGTACTCCACTCAGACTTTGACCACCGCTGGGTGCTCAGCAGCCTTGAAAAGGTCTTTGAGATGCATCTCAACCTGCACCGTAGTACACAAATATGAAATTGTTAAAAAGAAAAAGGTAACTAAGGACAATAAGGACAGGGATTCCTTCTCTTAGGTGAACAAGATAAACTACGCTTCTATTGAGGCCTCTTACTGAGAAGAGAGGGATTGATATTTTTTTATAAATTATTTTTAGAATTATATTAGAAACACATGTAACATGTATTTGTCTGGAAGTAAGTAGAGAATGCAAGGGAAATACTTAGGTCATCTGCAGTTTTTTCATGGAAAGATACTGTGTGATGTCTTTTTTAGCAAGAGCATAGCCTGAGCAGAGTTTCTCACCCTGTTATAATTGGAGAAATATCTAACCTCTGAAAAAAAATACCATAAACTTGTAATAGCTAGCTTAAGTATTGCAGTAATGTGAGGTTTTCTCTTGGTAACAAAATAAAAACTGTTAAAATATAAAATGGTTTATTGCTTGTATTTTCCATCATATTGCCTTGTTTCCTGTCTTGTATAACTAGAAAACCATCTATTTAAAAATACACATGTATTCTTCTATTTTGTTTTCTGGTGTTTTACTGACTACTGAGGCTGTTTTGACCATCAGTTCACAGTGTCATACAGACTTTATTTACCCTTAACCTCTGACTATTTTGATTTCTATTTATTATTTCTGTCAAAGTGATATTTAGATTCTATAATGCAGGGCTCTATTTGAATATATAAAAAGAAGGAGATTTCTAGATAGATCAATTGCAACTTGAATAGGCAGAGAGAAATAAATTTCTGTCAATTTTCCGAAATAATAATAATGCACAATGATAGAAACAGTTTGAAACCACTTGTTAAATGTCCCTGAAAGAGGGACAGAACAAGGAATATTCAAGGCTGTCTGGGTTGGGTGGACCCAAGCCAGGCAGGTCTCAGGACTGGGAGATGATATTTCCATCAGTGCTGACGCTCCTTGCAGAGGAGCTCATTATCCTCAGGGCAATATGGCTGTGCTGCTCTCGGGTCCCAAGGTAATGTGTCTCCCCAGCACTGCATTATTCTTTGTGGACATGCAGTCTTGGTTTGGCACTAATCCAAGGATTTCTTCATGACACAACATTTTCTACTATATATACAGGTCCACAATAAGCCTGTAAATGCGCTATAAAGTTCACTGTCTGCAGTGGGGGTGTGTGAGCCTTATCCACAAAATCATCCATCTTCTGGTGACTTACTTGGTTCATTTCAATGCAGAACACAAATATCAGCTCAGATGGTAATTTCTTACTGCAGTTTCTCGATGTAATAATACCCTACAGAAAAAAAAAAAAGGAAAGAAAAACACCTTGTGACCTTGTTCAGTTCCTTGCATATATGTTTGTAAATTGAGAACAAAAATTCTCTCCATCAAAATAAAATAAAAAAAAAACCTAAACCAAAGAGAGTGTAGAAATGAAGCAGAGGAAAGCAGGTCTTCAAGAATTTTGATATAATAGT
Source organism: Thryothorus ludovicianus (assembly GCA_013397245.1). Classification (NCBI taxonomy): domain Eukaryota; kingdom Metazoa; phylum Chordata; class Aves; order Passeriformes; family Certhiidae; genus Thryothorus; species Thryothorus ludovicianus. The sequence goes on along the minus strand of VZTB01008019.1, from coordinate 433,892 downwards.
GATCTTCTATCCATGAATGTCTTGATAATTTTGGGAATAAATGTAAAAGCCAACACAGTGCTATATAAGTGTAGGATGTAAATGTAAGGAAGTAATAATGAAATCTCTGGCAAGACTTCACTTATACTGTGCTCAGTAATACTTACCACATCATAAAAATCTGGGTTTTTTTAAAATGTGGTGAGAAGGAAAGAGACTTGATCCTAGTAATAAAAGTTATGAGCTGTGAAGACAAGAACAGAAAAGTTCTCATTCTGAAACAGTTACAGAAAAGGCAAATAACTGAGGCACAAATAGTAAGTGACAAAATTCACAAAAATAAATATTTCAGATATATGCAGGAGAATTATAGGCATTTCCCCATTTTTGCTAATTCTTATTTTATTTGCTATGATAAATAACAAAGCTATATGTTTTAAACTGGGAGAATTTTACTGAATGCACCTACAGAGAGTTTCTCTGCCAGTTCTGCTTTTCATTTGCAAGCTGGAGCTTAAGTACGACTCCGGATTAAACAGAAATACCAAGCGGCTGAATGCTGGACTGCAGGTGAGCAAATCACTCTGAAAAACAAAAAACAAAGCCACCTTGCTCCCTGTGAGTGCAGAAGAGCACAGATGGTACCAGTAAAGACATCTCCTGAGATGAACACAAACTAAACTGAAGTCCATTTTTCTTTTTTCTTCTATAAAAGTTATTTGGGAGAGTTGTGGCAGTTTTCTATAAAATACACATAGGAGACCAAATTTTTATTTCCCTGACTTTGGCATGATCGTCTTATTTGGATATATTTTCATTCCTTCACATTGATTATATGGCAAGACCCTGAAAAGAGGGTATTTTAGCACAAGGAAAAAAGTGTGACACTATCTTTAGTTTTAAAAAAAAAGAAAAATGTGAATGGCTTGTTTTGCAAAAAGGTCATATTCACTCATTTAACTGTAGGAAAAAAATAACCCAACAAAATCAGAAATCTCAGATATTAAGATATGTTTGTCAAATACAATTTCTGAAGAAAGGAATCACCTATTATATCTGCCTTTTCTCTTTCCTGTCCTCTCTTCACTCCCAGTGATCTTTGTGCCTCACTGTCTCAGAATTTTGCAGGTTTTTACACTGTCCACACCTTGTAGCACCAGAAGATGCTCTTTTATATGGTAGCCAAGTTTACCTCTGGTTGGAAACAAGCTCCTATCCACCATGATGAGTGCCTGAGCAGCATTTCCAGTCACCGAGAAGTTAAAAACAGGGAATTAAACCTCAGCCCTTCAGCACTCCAACCTCATGTCCTTTCTGGGCACTTGCTGGAGACTGCTCTGTGCACTGCAATTTTTTTCCACTAGGCCTTTGTCCTTGGAGTTAAGATATGCTGAGCTTCATCCCAAAGGCTGGATGTTCCCAAAGGCTGTGTGTGAAAATGCAGTACCCACAGCACTGTACCCTGTATTTCACTAGAATATCCTGAATTTCACAGTCACTAGAAACCCAGGGTCTTTCTGTTGAGTGCGGCACGTGCCTGAGCAAACCTTTTTAATCAAATTCTAAAGGTGAGGGATGATTTCTTCCTTGGAAATTAACAGATGTCAAGTCAATACCAGCCATTTCAATTGCTCATGTAGAGGAGATAAATATGAATCTTGTACAGGTGGAGAGAGTACATCAAAAGAAAAATAGCATAATGGGAAAAAAAAAAGAAAAAATAGAAAAAAGTCATGATAATCTAGTTATATAAATACCAAGGAATGAAAAATAAAACACAGAAAAATGTTATTTTAGTATGCACTGACAGTAGTGGTGAAACATGAGAAATATGTTCTGCACACTGTTTTGAAAATAGAAGTATTGAAACCATTGTAGCAGAAATGTTGTGAGGGCTTTCTTATGTTGTAATTAATTCTAAGCAAAATGGCTTTTTACTTGTCACATGATGGATTTTATTAAAAAATAACTCAAACATAGAACTCCAAATACTGATATTCTTATCAGCAGAAAGTGAATTGCTAAGTAGATTAAAACTGTCATATATAAGCAGCCTCTATCTCCCTGCTGATGTAAATTGGGTAACCTCCATGCAGGCTTCCAGATTGTGTCTTCTTGTCTTACTTATATCTTGCCTTTTAATCCAGTGGTATTCACAAAAATTCATTTTATTTAATGTTTGTTTTAACCGTTAAACACCTCAATGCCTAAAAATTCTAAGTCTTTGTTGCTACATTCCCAGAGGTTATTCCAGTACAAAAAAATCTTACCTTTCCTGGTTTTCTCCAGCTCAACTCCTTCCCTGATTTTTGATAACAGACTTCTTCTTGCTAGTGTCTCCACACTAGTAAGAAGACTGATTTGAAAGAAAAATTTAAGAGTTTTGTCATAGAGTTCACTACACATAATTTCTGTGAGTAGATGTATATGCAAAACTGAGCAATCCTTTAACTGGAATGAATGAGGGGTCTGCCTCCTGATTTACCCATCAGGTTATTTTTGAGTGGCATGAATCCTGAGTATCTAATCTGGCAAGCCCCCTGTGTGAGGAGAACATAATATATTGACCAGGGATAATATAAGATGTTGTACAGTTAGAAGTCCTGTGAGTCAATGAATGGATTTTTATCAGTATAGTCAGGCTGTGGATTCTGCTTGAAAATTGAGGAGAGAGAGGGAGTGGGTAGAATTTTCCTACTTGCAGAATTCAGCTGTTGGGGAGAAAGTGCAATTTTTCAAGAACAGAAGGTGTGGGTGCTACTTCAGAAGTACAGCTGTGAGGAGGAAATATGCTGTGAAATACTTATATTAAGATATCTCATGCAAATTATACACGTGGGTCCAGTGTCTGAGAAACACTGTAGATGTGATTATGTAGAAAATCCATGTGAATTGACTTCTTACAGACCAGTTCCAAATAAATGGCCAATGTCATGTAAATTAAGACTGTGATGTCACCTTTATATATGAGTAGTCTTTCTTAATATGGAAAGTAATATTTTACTGTTCCAGAGAGATTAATAACTTTATAAATACAAGCTTCCCAGTTGTCTTCTGTCAATGCACAATCTTCTGCCATGTCCATATTCCCACTCAATGGCAGTGATACAAATACATACACACTGAAAACACAAAGCAGTTACTTGAAATAGCTTGAAATCACATCTATTCTTTTGTACTATCTAAAGATGCTCCCTCTGAGATGAAAAAGGTCTAAAATGCCACCACTCCTTGCTATCCTGGTGACTGGGAATGTTGCAAGATTTTTAATGATGGTACCTAAACCCCTCTCCTGCAACTCTCTTCACATCTAGGACTATCACTGCCAAAATATGAAAACTACTTCATAGATTCAAGAACAGATAGTTCTCCACATGAACACAGAATTTCCCAGACATACAAGCAAAATCTATCTTGGTGTCATCATTGTCCAAATCTTTGCTATAAAATGTAATAACACATTTGTATAATAAATCATTAACATCATGCTCTGGCATTTGATATAAAGGATGAGTTTCCAATTACATCATTGATGTACTATTTTCTTTTTAATGTCTCAAGCTTACTCCAGTTTCTAATGCAGTAGGAAGAAATCATAGTTATTTTAGCTAGCTTTCCAATTCAAGCCTGCCTGAGCTCCCTGCACTTAAATTCAATGCCAGCTTTTCCCCCACAAATATATGCTGTTAAAGAAGAGAGCTAAAATTCACAGAGCTGTCAAGTAAGATATCCATTAAGATAGTAAGATGCCACTGTTCAAACTTCAACATTACAGCATTAACTCTCAAAGGAATTCACTTTGTTAATGAGGAATAAGACAGGAAGGAGTGCATGATGCAGGGGGGTGGGAGACAGGATAAGAATATGGAACAATATGATGGCAAAATAGAAAGCACAGATTGAGGTACCACAAGGAATCTGAATTCCTCAACTAAGGCTTGTCAATGAGATTTTTAGCATATGATATGCAGTTTTAATTAAATTATGGCCCAGAGTCAGAGAAGAAAGCCAAAGGCCCAGGTTTTTATTTCATTTTTAGAACAGAGATCTTATCTCCTACAGTATTTCATGAACTTCTAATTAAATATGGATTTATGGTTTTAAAGTACCTGGAAACGCAGCATGACTTTTAGGATTCATGCTTTGCTGGACTCAGAGCAGTGCTGTCAAAGATTGAAATTCCAGCCTTTCTTCATAGGTTCAGATAGATGTGGGTAAGGTGTTATGAAAAAAGTTTAGCTTGAGCACTGTGTGCAAAAAATGTCACTGTACTTCAGAGCAACAAAAAAAAAGAATGTGTCACTTTGTTTGCAAACGTATTCAACAAAACTTGTGCTTGCTTATAGTAGCAGGGAGCAGTTTTATGCAAACCCAATGACTTCTGAGTATGCCAAAAGTGCTGTTTCAATCTGATGGTTATTTTTTTGCTGTGCCTGCCAAATCCTATGTTTTTTGGTGACTCTAATTGCACTTCTTTCACACCCTATCACATTATTTCAAACAAATACATTATATTTTCTATTTAAAAAGCATGGTATTCCTATTCCAATAAAAAAAAATACTGCAAACTGTTTAACTCATGGTGATGATTTATTATTTAATACATTTCAAGTAAATTTACAGCTGTGAAGGCTGGTTGCAAATGAATATATGAATATCAGCACCTGTTTTGTCCTCTTCATATAAGAAGAGTGTGGAAAACATTAATAAAGTGTGTTAGCTGAGACTCTTTTGATATTACAGTGGGCAGATAACTTCTTGAAGGTCAGCGTCTCCTAAAAATTCTTTAAAATTCTCACAGGATGAAGGGTTATGATGCTCTAGTTAACAAAGCAACTCCTGTAATAACTGAATATATGCATAAACCATCAAATTCAGGAAGTGAGACCCTAACACAAAACCTTCCAAGGCAGGTTTACTCAGTAAAAACGAGGATAATATTGGTATCTTAGAGCTGCAGGGGTTTGTGCTTGCTTAGGACAAATGTCTGGAGCATGTGTATGATATACTTCTAGAATCATCAGAAACATAGGAGTTTCTTGTGGGGGCAATGGGTTGAAATTATTTGTCAGCAGGATGTATGGCTGCTAAGGTAAGTTAGAAATGGTTCCTATTTTTTTTCAACAATTTCTAAGTGGAGATGCACAGTATATAACTACTTAATTTCATATCATTTTGCAGAAATGACTGTGCCTTGAGAATGTCAGAAGCTTAAAATAAAAACAATAATAACAATTAAAAAAATTAAAAGTGCCAAGACTCACTCCAATATAAATACATTTATATTAATGGAATACAGTGATGTCTTTCTCTGTCTGTATTCTCTCTGTGAGAAGAAAAGATTGTTCAAAACAGTGTTCCTCAAAGAAGGGTCCTGATATGAATTCACCAATTGCCAAACTACACCATTCCAAGTAAGAGGAGAATCAATCTTGATGCTCTACTGCAGCTTGTTTTCATTGATTCTTGGAATTTAATCATATTTTAGTTGTTGTTTCTGTGAGATGATTTCAAAACCCATTGAATTAAATTGTATATACCCAGAGACTGATCTTTTTTTTCTCTGCAACTGCACTCAAAACCCAATTTTTATGTCTTAGAAAGATAGAAGTATTTTCTGGTATCATCTGGTTTAAATGGCTTTTTTTGAATGTTCCTTTGAAAATTGGATCTGTAAATCTATTTTGAAATTCAGAATCCATCAAAGTCTCTCTCCTGTGAAATTATAGTTTCTTGAAGCTTTCCATCCTCAGTGCAAATGTTTCCATTTGACTTCCTTTAATAAGTAACTTACAATCACTACTATTTTACAGAAACACTTTGATTTTGAATGTGCAAATTCAGTTTGTAATATAACTAATTAGGCAAAAAAATTCTAATGTAAGAATTAGAACACAATCTATTAGGGGCTACCCAAACGAGTTGACACCTTATCCTACACATTCAGTCACAAAACCACAGTGGCTTGTGGCTTGAACAACAAATAAAAACTCTCTCTTGTTTGTACAGATAAACCCTTCAAAATACAGACTAAGATTTTGAAAGTAAAATAGTTCGAAAGAATTTGTCTAAATACAGAGCCAAGTGCTCAAATCTTCCACCTTTGATTATTATGTATTTAAGAAATAAACGTATTACTATGTTCTTACTCATTAATTTCCATCCAATATCTGAGATATGCAATTTTCCTTCAGCAGTTATGCATCTGAAGTGAACATTTAAACTCACATTCAAGCATTTGTCAGAACAGAAGTCTTAGGCCTCTAGCACAGATCTGTTTCAGGAATGATATTTTAAAAAAAGTACTGAAGAAAATGCAAAGTTATTCCATCTAATTGTCCCCAGCATTTCCTCAGACAGTTGCGTAATTTATGTTCTTTTGTTCTTTAGAAAATCTCTTCAGTCACCAAAGTGTAGACCTTGACAGCCACAAGCGGTCAAGATCAAACCTCTCAAACTCCTTGCCAGTGATCTACATTTATTAAATCTGTACATGAGTCCTCTGCAATGTTAGTTTTAACCACTTTCACACTTCAAAATTATGCAATGAATTAGGGGAGTGAGCGTGACCATTTACTCAATGCACTCATTGGATCAACCATGTAGGGGCATTAGCCTGAAATATCCCCATGGATTGCAATTATCTTTTGTTATGCTAATTCCCATGGAAAATGTCCTTGTAAGTTTTCCCTTTGTCCTCTCTTTCATTTCCTGGGTCCACCTCTTCAAATGGTGCAGGTGAACATCAAAGGAAAGTGATTATTTTGGTGACAATAGTGTCTCAGACAAGCAGAGGTCAAACTTCTCAGTACTTCATCCAAAATGCTAAAATCCTCTGCATTCTCTACAACTGAGACCACACAAGCATATATAATTACATTATGTGGATTGACAATGAAAAATTAATTTAAACCGGTGTGCTCTCAGCCATGCAATTTTAGAGTAGTCTAATTTTTCTAGGAACTATCCCTAAGGCAAAGCTTACATTGCCTAGAAAGAAAAGAGGTTTAAAATATATCAAAAATTTTCAATCCTCTTTATCTGCTACTTCTCCTCCCTACGAAATTTCATGCCCTCAAAGGCTTTTCCAAACCATATAACCTGATGTTAAGAGTTTAGTATATTTAGTCAGGAAATAGAAATTATATAATTTGATTTATGCGATCAATTATAACCTAAAACAGAGTTCCAGTATTCACTGTTCAGTCATCAATAACAATCCATGAGACAGTAAGAGGATAATACTCAATGAAAATTTGTCCTGTAAATTACAAGTACAAAGTTAATTCCAGAACTCTGTAAGCTGATTGCTCATATTCTACAAGCAAAAAGGAACATTTTTAATTCTTGTCACTAATAGTGGACAAAATCAACTTTGAATATTCTTTAAAATTTTCCCCTCTGGTTTCATATATAATAGTTTTTCTCAACACAGATTTTCCCACTCTTTAAGAAAAGAACTTTTGTGATACATTCTGCTTTAATAAAATTCTAAAAATAAATATATTTATTTCTGCCAGTTCAACACTTCAAAATACACCATGTAAAGGACAAGCCTAATGTTTTTAGCATAGTCAGAGCTCCTATGTGTTTTTTCTCTCTTTAATTTTTGTTTGTGATGTATTAGAAATGCTTGTGGAATCTTGTAGCATTTAAGAATACCTTTTGTTTTGCTTAACAGGAAAGCGCATAAGCCCTTATTAAAGATGATTTATCACTATGATAACAATAGATGTTGTTTTTCTTTTCTCAGGCTGTTCTGTTTTTTTCTTGTTAGAGAACATTCAAAAGCAGAAGGAAAAAAAGTAATGAGAAATGCTCTGGTAAGATGCTTTTTAAGTTTTTAAAAGTTTTTATATATTAACAGTACTCAGCTGTTCACTACTGCTTCTTAGCAAATTATTTCTCTGATGTGCAAATCAAATCAAAGAAAAGTTAAACATTCTAGTGTGGAGGATATCAATTTAGATGCAAGGAGCATAATTTTGGCATTTATCTACATGCACGCACACGAGCACATTTCTGCCTTGCTCACTTAGCTGACATATTAGTCCACTAATCATTTCACTAGAGGGGAGCATTTGTCTGTCATTTCCCAAAGCATTCAACACAAGAGGAATTCCTAACACACCCGATTTTGTCTCCTCTGTTTTGTCTGAGGGTAAAGGGGAGGGCTGGCTCGTAGATAAGATCTCGTGAATCACTCTGAGAAGAGAGAACAAAGTCGGATCTATTGTATTTCCTAACCTTAGAGTCCCTGGGATGGATGTCCTGCACAGCACAGCGATGATTCACGTGTGCACAGGCAGGACTTCAACCACAGGGCCACAGTCACACCCCTGTGTACTGAAGAAACTGTAAAGTGAGGCAACAGCTTTAGGCAAACAGCAGCAGGACATTTATTATCCCCACTCCTGGTGATTCAGCAGAGGATAAATGCCATGCTGCCTGCGAGCCACCCAGGGCATGTCACCCTCTGTGTTACCTGAGGAGCGACTTTGGGAGCCAGGAGCAAACCGAGTCTATTGACACTTTTTGCTGAGACAGAGCTGCAGTCTCAGCAGTTTCAGAAGGCCTTCCCTTGCCAGTTTCTGTCCCAAATATCCTCGCATGGTACAGATACTGCACCCTGGGATAAGTGACTTCTCCATGAGCCCAGACCTGACAAACATCAAACTGTTGCATATCCACTGAAAAATCGAGGGCAACTGAAACAGCTGAGCAGCTCCTAAGAAACTTTGTAAAAAGTCTTCACCTAAAGCATATCACACACTCTTACTACATTTGACTACATTTATGAATACAGGAGACTTCTTCTAAACTTTGTATTTTTTATTTGCTGGAGTCTCTTTTCTAAGAGTGGGTCTGTGACCTAACTTTTAGATGACTATGTTTAGGGGATTATAGAACTAGTTAGAAAATATACTTCACCATGACTGGCTTTAAAATGCAGTGGCCGTGGCATTTCAAATATCAGGAAAAATCCTACTGCAGAATTGCTTTTATATTAGAATATATTGAAAGATATTACTTGTCTAAGATAATAAAAATCTACTACAAGAAAAAGATTCATGGGCTGAAGAAGTGTCATATCCCTGAAAATAGCATTTCCTCATTTGAGTACACATGGAAAAAATTTGGGTTTTGACAGCTTTTGGTGTTTTACTTTTCTGTTCTAAAGCAGGATAGAAAGATGGTTCAAAAATACTGGAATTCTCATGATATGAAATCCTTTATTTAATTTTAATAATTATACAAAAACTTAAGGTCTAAGTTTTTCCTAAAGAGGTTTGTAACCCTTGAAAACCACCTCCTTGAAAACCACAACCCTTGAAAAACACCTCCTCTCCAATGTTTCTTTAACAAGAATTAAATAAAAAGATCATGATAGAAGAATTGTCATATTTTACTTTCGTAAGCATCATTAATTCCATCTTAATTTTAGAAGCCTGATGTTTGTTTTGGAAAAGTAAAGTGTTTGAACCTTAACAGGTTGCAAAAGTATTTTTTTATCTTGCATTCTTGATTTATCTAGGGTATCCATCTGCATTTCTTGTTCCTGACATTTATGTTATAATTGAAACTCATCTAATTGACTGTAGTTATTCCAAGGACATTTCCTGTAGTTTCATTCAGTGAAACATGAGCTCCTGAGCCTACTTAGTGATTAATTTGTATAATTAGTATTTGTTTTCTGGAGAAAAAAAAAAAGAATTTATTTTTTTCCCTGTTGGCCACTGGTCAAAGCAATGATATTCTTTGAGAGTAAATCACAATAGTGGTATATTCTCTGGAGAATTGTAAAAAGCACAATATATAGTTTCTGCCTTCTAAACACGTCTCAACAATACTAATGAGTTTGACTGCTTTTGAAGGACTCAAATCTTTTGTCATGCTGAGCAGTAGAAGTAAATTATGACTTAAGATAGCAGCAATAAAGCAAAGTTTTCCCCTTTGCTGTGTGGCTCTCTTCCCTGGTTTGTGTGAAATCAGACTCCCAAAGAATTAATCTTAGATAACTTATTCCCAATTCACCCTATGACTAAACCCTGCATTGCCTCAGACCCTAAAGACATTGATCTCATCAAGGCTCATGTTTTAGGAGGAACTCCCCCATGAAAGAGCAGCAGCCCACAGCACCAAGCTGCTGCTCAGATCCACCATTTTTGGGTGTAGCTTCTGAAGAAACTGTTGTTTGAGACTCAGACCTGGTATTTTACAGATGGCAGTGCCTTTGCTCAAGGCTTGAGAGTGCCCCTTCAGAGTATTCCTCTTGAACGACACTTGAGAGGAACAATCAGTAAAATATCTGAGGAACTCCTAAAGGAAAACAGAAAAACTATGATTTGTAAATTAATTCCTTGCAATCTTCTTCTGTTAGAAACAGAACTCAAACAATTATTTCAGCTGAAACTGGTGCAGTTTTCAAGGGTTACAGTTTTCACCCCTTAACCTTCATCTTCAGAGAGCCAAATATCTCTGGGATATGGCATGCCTTAAAACCCAGATCTGAAATCTTGATTTTCAAAATAATGGCCGTGGAGGCTGAAAATACTTAGACATGTAATGGTAGCTTACTGAAATGTGTTTTGGAAGGGATAGAAAAAGTTGCTTGCCTTCTACACCTCCCTCTTCTTCTTAAGTAAAATAGAAAAAGTCACCTGAAGAATAGGCTGTGTTCTGGGTGCAGTTTTGTTTGTGCAAAGTGTTTGGTGCAGCAATTGGAACTTGTCACCATGGTAAACAAGCAAACACTCTGCTGGGTTGACCTGTGTAGCAGCTCCTGTGTTTTCTTTCCTACTTTGGGTATCTATTGGACTTACAGGAAGCAGACCTGTCTACTTTAAAAAAATAAAAGATTAACAGGTACGTTTTGGAATGTGATCTCTTCAGAACTAAACACTAATAGAGGTTGAAGTTAATTATGCATTTAACTTCTGGTTAATGTCTAACCAGCCAGGGGACTGGGTGTACTCTTGTCATTTCAACAAAATATACAGGGTGACTCATCTAAGCAATGGATTAGCCCTATCTTGGGTCTACACAAAGGTTTACTATTTTCTGCTAAGGAAATATGAGCTGTCAAGAAAGGTAAATGGCCCATACACTCCATTCTATTGACAAGCCTTGAAGTAACTTTGATGTTTGCAAACTCTTTGAGAATTAGATACGATGGTCTTGAAATAAAACCTGACAAAAAAATCCAAGAAACTCAAATATTGAATCCTCAAAAGATCATCTTTGTCTTCAAATCTGCATGATCACCAGTTAATTAAAGTCCTAAGCTGGAAATTTGCTTTTGTTGCTTAGGCATGTGGGATATAGCCATGCTATTTCTTTTGCCCTAAAATTCCACTTTGAGAATTGGTGTTCACAAAATCCAGTTTGAATGGCCCTCTCCAAACCAATCAAAAAAGCATTTTACTAATTCCCAAATTTCCTAAATGTCTCATTCAAATCACTCAGGGCTATACCTTCTCTTCAGTCTTTGTTTTGTGACCCATGACTTGTATGTGACTTAACTCCTTCTCCTTTAAGAGTATCATTTTTCAGAAGATCATGAGGGATATTAGCTGATTAAACTTCACATAACTAGTTGTGTTGTGGTGCTATAACACTTATGGACCTCAACTTACTGCTGGGTCATTTCAATTCCCTGGATTAATCCAATGAGAAAACACTGCAAACCTCAATTTTATATATATTTTTTTTTCCCCTTCTCATAATAAATTACCTAAATGATACTTAGACAATGATAGTTGGAGGGTTATCAGAGATTAGGAATTTTGTAAATAACTCATATATTTTTTTCTAATGTGAGTATAAAAACTCAGTTAAGAATGATAAGTTGAAACAAAACCATTTCTACTTTTCTTAGAAAAAGGGAGAAAAAGCAACTATCAGTTGCAGAAAGCTGAGTATATTTTGTCTTGTACATAAATAATCTGAAGATTAAATTTTGATATGTTTTTTTTTTCTGTTCTATATCAGACCATTTTTTGTTTCTGCACAAGTTTGTTCCAGCAAAACATGAGTCAATATTTAATATAAAAGTCTGACTGTGTGTTATTGGTATCAGTATTATAAATGTTTGTCTAATGCACTAGGCAAACTACTGCAGGATTTGGTTTCATGGCATATAAGGAGAGAAGAACAATGCTTGTTAAAACTCTGATCTTACCCTCATCAACATTATCTCCTTCTGCTTCTCAGAGAATCTGCTGCACAGAAAAGCAATGAGCACAAGCTGCTTTTTGGAAAATGTGGAAAATCTTTAGAGCTTGGGAGAAAAGGTAGTACGTGTTTCTGAACTGTGTTGAAATATCTCCTACGCCTTTTCTCCTCCCTTTACTAAAAGGATGTTTTAACCCTCCCAGGTGGTGGGAAATATTTGGAAGGGGAGTTTCTTTGTATACTTAGCAATGTGGGAAAGCTGTGAGAGGGGTGTTCCCTGAAAGCAGTGACTCATCCCTTGTGTTGAATACAGGCTTTGTTTAGTGTGGAAATACTGAAATAAATACATTTTTGTTTAGGCATAAAACTTTCATTATATGTACCTTACATTAAAAAATCACAAAACTACTAAAAAAACAATACACCTACTAGTTTCAGGAATGATCCCCAGTTGTTTTGCACTTTGCCAAGCAGAACCCTTCTTTATGCAGGCGCTGCATGAATTGGCACTTATCCCAAGACTTAGCAAAATCTACAATCCTCCTCTGATAACAAAAATTCTGAACATTCCTCCCCTTTGCTGGTGGTTAAGGGAGATATCTCTAATTCTACCCAGCCAGTTAATGGTTAGAGATTTTTCTCTACTCCCAAAGATGGAATCACTGGTATCTCTGGTTAGCCAGATGATGCTGGATCTCCAGTTTGTTCTCTGATTAGCAGGACTGAATCTAAAGAGCTTATTGCTTTGTAATGCCAAGGTTAAGTCTTTTCAGGTAAACACTTTCACTGTTACTGAAAATGCTCCATTTTATTTAAAATGTAAGACTGCTCGCAGGAGACGTCTCTCTCCAGTTTCTAAGCTATTAAGGTTCTCCCTCGGTCCAATAATTATTTCATTACTCCATACAAGAGGAAGCAGAGTTTGACAAAAGAGTCTTTTTTCTCTCCCTATTGACTATAAAAGGAGTTTAATCCCTTACCTTTGTCTTCCTAAATCTTCCTGAATTAGTCATCTCATTTAGATGATGTGAATATTTTGTGTGTTGCTGAGGGCTGAGCATTCCAGCTGGTGTCCAAACACCTGAATGTTGATGTTGTAATTTTGGATTTAAAGGCTTGAATGACATCTAAGCAGTACACATAGGGGTGTTTCCTCTTCATTTTGATAAAATTACTGTGATTATGACTAATGCAAACCAAGATATCTTAATGAAGATCAATCTACATGTTTTAAATTTTTTGTAGGGCTTGCATGTGTGGAACATATATTAAAAGTAATCTCACGTATCTTCAGCTGTCTTTACATTTCTTTAGTTATACATATCTGGATAAATATCTTTAGATATGTGTCCAGTCAGAGAGATTTTGCTTTAGTAAATAGATAAAGTTCTAGTGATTTTGCTACTCAGTTTAAGACAGGTACCTAAAACAACTAGAATAGATTACACTGAAATCATTTTGTCCATTGACCACTGAGAGAGTCCAGAAAACTAACAAAGTAAGGTTTATATTACAGTAAAAACCGAGGTTAAGTGAGATGTTTCTTACTGCATATCACAGTTTGGAGGTTGCAGTTCCACTATCAAAATTTTAAATAGGACCAATATAAATTCTATAAAAACCAACTGATTTTATAGAGGCCAAGCTGAAGTGAAAAAGCTTGCTGTCTTATAAACATGGGTTACAAGATCTCAAAAATATCAAAAGCAGTGGAACAGTTTAAACAGACAGGAGCAGAAGTGTCTATGACTGTCACAGCCACCATCTGAGAGGGGAAGAGTTTGTAAGGCTAAAAGTGTGTGCAGTGGAAATGTTCCTTTATAATTTGCAGTTGCAAGCTTGATTAAATTCAGATAAATGATTTAATATTTACCATGAAGTTACACATGAAATGCAAGAATGGTGAAAACATTTAAAATTCTCTCCTGATCTGAATAAGCTTTTCAGCATTATGTAGGTCTCAAGAGGAAGAACTCAACAGTGATATTCAATTCCATAATTTAATTTACTAAAAATTTCTTGGAAAGAACATGCTGGAATTATGAGACTAATTTTTAATATGCTGGCATAACAAGTAATAAATTGACTTTATAAAGAAATCTCCTCCTTCCCTCTTTTAAAGATAAAAATCAGTTGTTTGCTTCCCATTTTTTAAGCTTAAATAATAGCACTATAAGTATTCACCTCATCTAAGTAAACTGATATTTTCCAGGTCAAGCAAGTTCTATCACACTGTGATTGGTTCAATCTTCTCTTAAAATTCCATTTTAAAGAAAACAGCCTTAAAGGAACTTATTCTGAATTGAAAGTCTAATTTTGTTTCTCTTGTAGCCTAACAGTTACATCAGAGCTGTAACTTTGCTCCTTTTATGGCCTCTATGAATAGATGGTTGTTCACTGTCCACCAAAGACACAATCTACCTTTTTTCAAGCTTCTAGGAAAAAAAACCCACAATACAATATTGAGAGTTCCTCCTTTTTCATAGGAAACCCCATTAATAGCTTGGTTCACATATTAAAGCCAGAGTCACAGCATGTCAAATCCTTTATCAGTCACACATCAATTCCCCTCTGAAATCCTCAATTACATAGCTCAGAGCACAATCCAACAAGAGAAGCTCTGTAATCAGATGCAGTGAATGTTTACTGGAATATACGTGTGCGTGTGTGTATTTATATACTTACATACGTATGCTAATTTTAATATTTCCATTATAAACAACAACAACTTGCCCTATGCCTATTTATAATGATCACAAAATGTTCAGAGATTCAGCTAATAACACATTAGCACTTGGACAGCTGGAGAATTTGTGACGGCTGCCAATTACTTAGAATTCTTCTAATAAACAATGGTTTCTCCCCCTCTTGAAATATATGGAAATGGGCTATTGTTAAAGTGCTGCTGTACTGAAATGGCACCTGGGCTGGCTATAACGTGGAGCACTGCATTCCAAGAGAGAAACAAAGCTACATGGAACTCCATGTCCCAACTTATTCTCTGCAGAGTCTGTGCATCTATCCAAGAAAAAAAGGGGGGAGGAATGTGTCAGGGCAGCTATCTTCACTGCTTTAATTTGGACCACGATTACCTTTTACTTACTTATCCCATAGTTCCAAAAATTGAGCAGGGTTTGCGAAAGAAAGAAAATGGTATTTTTTTAACCATTATTCATGGGTTCTACAAATACATTAATACAAGAACTTGCCCTGAGGGCTCAGCAATCTCTATGCTAAAAACTTAACACATTCCTGGGGTCACTCAGCTTATTTCTTTCAGTCATCATTTTTTTCCAGTTTCCCTTCTATTGTATTCAGTAATTGGGACAATCCGTAGATTTTGATTCTGCAAGTCATGAGCTGGCAAACGGGATTTTAGTCCTAAATTTCCTCATAAATCTCTCCTAAATTCATGAAACAGTCAGTTTTATAGTCAGTAGAAAGGCGAGTTATGGCAAACCAGAATGCTACTGCTGTGGTATTAAGAGCAAAGCAGAACGTTAAATACATTTATTCAGGCAAGTAATGGATTATTTTTCTTTAGTTCTCATTGCGGCAGAAATTTCAAATTTCTATTCTATATCAGCAAGTGCTTTTAATGGGGGGAGAACCTTGAATTTTCCATTGCTCCATTAAGATTTATGATCACATTTAATTGCAAGACACATCCCTAAGGACAAATGCAGTGGACAGAAACTACAAAAGTCAGCATATTGGTCTGAGTTTTTCTCTAGCTGTCTACATGTAAACACATATCACAACAAAACCCCATTTTATAAAATACATATTAACCTTCAGGCATAAATCCATTTAGACACGCTGATATTCAATTGCAGAACCAGTACTCTGGTCCATAAGGCTGAAAGGTCATATAAAGGATTTATGCAAAATTATTTCTCCAATGAAGAGAGTTTTTGGGATTTGGATTTTGGTTGAATATGTGTGTATGTAAAATGTTTATATTCCTAATGTCCTTGTAGTGGGAGCTCAGGTTTTGATTCAATTTCCAAGTGACACTGGATCAAGCTCCCCAGGGAAGTGGTCTGAGCACCAAGCCTACAAGAGTTCAGGAAGGGTTTGGACAAGACTTTCAGGCACGTGGTTACATTCTTAGGGCTGCCCTGTGCAGGGCCAGGAGCTGGGCTTTGATAGTTCTTGAGAGCCTCTTTCAGCTCAGGATATTCCATTATGTGTTTGGAATTGCTCCAGAAGAAGGTTTCGACTCAAACCCACCTCTAGAACACTCTACTTAAAACTTCTTACAATGCACATTTGAAGACTTTTGAGGGGTTCTAGAAAACCCTTCTCAGCATTTTAAATGTGTTCAGAGGTACTTATTATGTCCACTGAAACTGGCACATTAGATGAGAATTACAGCATTCCTTTCTCCAACCTCTGTGTTTAAAATAAAAGCCAAACCCAAATTGTCCTGAAGTTCTGTAACATGCCGGTTTTTTCCTGGAAAAAAACATAAGTCTGATCAAGGCCAATTAAAGAGATTAGAGTTAAATGATTTACATGCTGTAATAAAAAAAAAGTCTGCCACAGTCAGCATTCAGATCTTTTTATCTTCAAGGCTCTCCCATAAATGTCTTTTGCCAAAAAGCACTGGAATGACCTCACAGACAGGGTGCTTAACTTGACTGTACTCTTGCTTCTATTTTAATTAGACTTTAAATGGTAAATATTTACTAATTGCCCTCTGGGTAAATAATTAAGAAGTCTTGATCTGTTTTGCTAGAGTTCATCTGGCAACATTTGCAGATTCCAATCTAGACAGGTTTACCTTAATTAAATGTCCTCTTCCTGTACCATTTTTAGAAGCAGAAGTTTCTGAGATGTGCAGATTAGAAGTGTGTGGAAGGAACAGACCCAGCAGAGCCTCAGACATGCCTCCTTCTCCACATTACCAGCTCCAGTGGGAGTCTGATTTCAGGTATTCCTGTTTTATTGTACCCACAGACTCCTCATCACATCGCAGTGGCCACCACTGGGATTTTCAAGTTGACTGCCTCCGTGGCCTCAGTTAGGGGATCTTGCAGGATGATGGCCAGGGAGCTGGGGATCACATGGAACTCCCAACCCCAGTCAGGAGCAATGTGGCCAAGGGACACTGGGGACATCCCCAGTCCAGGCACTGGGCACGTCCCTGAACACCAGGAGGGGCCCAGGCTGGGCTTGGGCTGGGGGTCTGGGGACCATCAGCAGGGTCTGACAGCCAGGGACTGACACAGGTCCTGGGCCATGGCAGGGTGGGGCTGCTCCCAAGGAACAGGGCAAGGACTGGGGTGCCAGTGGTGGCCTCAGCCACGACAACCAACAGCAAAGCTGAGCTGTCACAGGACAGCCACTTGTAACCTGCTGCTTTTCATTTTATTTCAGCTTGTCCAGGACTGGGTGAATCTTTCCAGTGATGGGCATTATCAGATTCTTATATGAAAATAACTTCCATCACCAAGTGCAGAGTATTTTCAGGCTGTCAGGGGAAGCAGATCTCCTTAAAGAAGAGATCACTGTAAATTTTTGTCTCAATGCCACAGGAGCAGCAGCAGCTGAACAAAAAATAATTAAACCAAAAAGTATTTTAAATGAGTAAAACAGCTTAAAGTAGCTAGTAGATGGTCATTGTACTTGTTCAATTATTCAATGAAAAAACATTGTTGGACTGTAGGGAGTTTAATGAAATGATTTGCTCAACAATAATTTTGCTTTAAAAGGGAATAGTGAGGTTGATTAAAGTTCAGGATAGAAGTAAATTATTTTAATGTCAGGTTAAATCAATAAGACTTTCACATCTGGAATATTACAATTATTTTATTTGCAATCTCCCTGAAAAGTTCAAGTGCCAGTTTATTGGATATACAAGAAAGAATAAAAAGAAGGATTGTTACATTTAAAGAAGAAATAAAAAAAAGTAAAAGAAGATAGACATATGCAATGAATAATTGGAGAATGTCACCAAGGAAGCATTGTAAAATTTTTTCAGGTCTTATTTTATGGAATTTCAAAGCAATTAGTTACTGACATATAATAGGAACAACCATAAAACATAAAAGGTTGTATTAAAAACCCATCTATCTATGTTTCATGGCATACCATGGATAATAATCTAGAATTTGCACAAAATAAGCTCTCCCGGTGTTAAACTATCTTTTAAATCTGTAGCATGGAACTGTTTACAGTCAGTTATGATTTTCATGGATGCATGGATGTCAGCCAAGAGTGATCCAAACTAACAGAAAGTTATACATCCCTTTAGTGATTTAAGATATTTCACAGAGTTTGAAGACTTTCTTCCTTGGATCATGTCTATTTCTTTCTTTGGTCAAATATTAAATTAGAAAGAAGGGGGGAAAGTAACAAAGAAAGCTATACCAGTTAGAGAGCTCTTTAATTTTATCTTACATTTATATATAATATAAAATCATAGTAGCTGTATGTTATACTTCAGGGATCTCTTTTTGTCTCAGAACAGAAGCACTAGACAACATCTGATGTATCCCAGTATGAAAGACATGCTATTAAATTATCAGTATCTGCAATGGAATCCAGTGACACTGAAAAGAAAGGCAAGAAAAAAGATGACAAGCCTTGTCAGGGCTTCTCTAGTGACAAGGGCTTTCTTTCCCTGATGAGATGAAGACATAAAAAATATGCTAGTGAAGACATTTGCAGCATGATTTTATTAATACAGTGAAAAGATTGATCAGAGAGCAGAATAATATGCTAAAGTGTAGAAGAGTCAAGAGAAATTTTTATGATCATTTCCCATCCAAATATGTGTTAAATGCAGATACAAATAAAATCTATATTAAAATATTTACAGAAGTGTTCCAAAATTGCCTACCTTCTCTATCACAGCTTGTCATTTTGGTGCTAGTGCTGGGATTTTGGGGCCAAGGGTGTTAGAATTTATTTTCCTGGAAGCATAAAGTAACGGCAACCAAAACCAATGTTTGATTGGCAAAAATGCATGGAAGGGGATTATTTCTCCCTTGACACATCTACAATTTAAGCAAATATCTGGGCAGGAGGAAAAGAAAGGAGGCACTAAAGAGAGTCACAAAACAGGTCAGTGGCAAATCTGTGAAGAGAAGCCAAGCATCATGTCATCAGCCCTAAGGCCTCTAGGCAAGAACTGCTTACTTGGGAAATTTCATTGATACTTACATGCTTTTTATCAAAATGCACTCAACTGAAATAATATTTTGCTCTAATTCTCTTAGGCCAATCAGGCATGCCAAGATAGTTCATGGCTTGAAACTGTAATACAGCTCTGCAGCTGCCTCCAAAAAACACCAGAAAAAATGTGTGTGTGTTGAGAGGAGTGGGGGCTCTTAGAGCTCTCCTGTGGGAATATGAAAGAGGTTGCATGACTGCAACTTCTTTCTTGGCTGCTGATCCAGCCTGTAATCTGATTTTAGAGTAACCCTGCTTTCAGCCACACTGTCTAATTATTCCTCCCCTCCCCAGGATTTCAAAGTCTTGATTTAGCCAGGTGATCATGTAATCAATAGCCAAAGAAACACAACTGTGGCAACCCAGGCAGAGTTTGGGTTAGTTTTCATTAAACAAACCATTGCATGCCTTGTGGCAGGGAAATGGGGCTTTTTTCTTTATTGGACTTCCTCCAATATTTCTAAATGGCTCAAGACAAAACCTTGCAGCTCAGAGTGCGTGGGAAATTTGCGCTGAAGTCAGTGTGTGATTTGCATAAGATTGTTATATGACCCAATAAGTGTGCAATCTACTTGTGCTCTGGTTTTAATTAGATACAGGCAGTCTGTTTCCAAAATAAATAGCAGTTCCAGTGACAGAGGTCTTTATCCATCCAGAGCAAAACTCGAGCCAAGTTTTCAAATATGCTTTATGTCTTTGCTTTTACCTTTTTGGATTTCTTGCTAGTCAAAAATAGTAGTGCCTTATTTACTGTGTTGTGTACTTCCAGCTGTGTCCCAAAAGGTGAATATGAAGACAGGAGGAAGTCTGTTCATAAATGTTTTTTGTTCTGTTTGATTTTTTCATTCAATAAGTAGGTTATCTGGTCACCCGACATACATTCTTTTAACATTGATCTATTAAATTGCTTTACTTACTCCTACAAAATGAATAGAAATTTACAGGAACAGTGTGGTATTTTCTCTGTTATAATACAAGACCTCATTCCAAGTCAAACTCAGGATGCTACAGATACTGTTTCTATAGCACACAAATCAATAAATATTTTCAGTTTTTATCCATCAGTAGTTTCTTATGCAACATTTTTTTATACAAGATGTGGTTTACAGACCAATCTTATTACAATTAAGTTCTAAATGTATTCTAATTTATATGTGATTTGTTTCTTTTGTTAAAAAACTGTTTCAATTGCCAAAACTTTCAATAAACTTTTTGTCTTCATCGACATTTTGCTAATGTTTATTTTTTCTCTCGCCTTGCATATTTTGAAGTTGACATAGTTAAAAATACTGGGAAAGGAATTATAGATCGAGCAGTAATGTTAGTAAGAGTCTACATTATTTTAATTAAAATAATGCAGGTTCTTTCATTCTCAAGTACCTCAGAGTAATACACGCTCTTTATATATTTACATTTCGACAGTACTGTTCTCATCAAAGCCTGTGTTGATATTTTCTTTGATGTCAAAAAGTGCAGTGTTTGTTTTCAAGACTCCTAAAACATTAAGCATGTGGGAGAGAGAGAGGTGAACAAGGAAGAGCTGGCTTAAGTAGATAGATTTGCAATCAGAGGATTGGAAGTGCATCATGAGAATTTTTTCCTGTACTAAATGGCCTATTACAGAGGCTCAAAAATGAATGTAAGAGCAAGGTGAGCACTGGCTAATCCTCTTTTCCTGTGCTTTTGCAGTTCCTGGGAATCAACAGCTAAATGCCTTCCTGACCCAAAGACTTTATCTTTATTCTTATTTTAATATCCACTAATGGATGTGTTCAGCAGTAAATTGTGCAGTTCATTCTTGAACACATTAAAGTGTTCTCCATGATAATAATCTGTAGCAACACACTCACTGTGCAGCAATGCAGCAGGTAAAGCTCTTTTTCTCTGTGTGTGTGTGTTATTTTGAAGAGCCAAATCTTAGAAAAAAACTCAGTATGTAGTACCTTGCAATGGCACTGTAATTTGCACCTCTGGAACTTACCTTTATATTATAATTTTTTTGGTGTTTATAAGATTTGCAGCAAAGAGTGGAACAAAACATGAAAATGGTGTGTATTGTGTCTGGCTGAGACAGAGATCATTTCCTCACACCAGCCCTCACAGTGCTTGGCACTGGCAGCCAGAGAGGTGCTGATAACACCCCAGTGAGCTGGGTTCTGCTGAGCTGTGCTTCCACAGCATCTGGGCTGCCTCAGCATCCCTGCTCACCAGCCCTGGCAGTGGGCAAGATCTTAGAAGGGGACACAGCCAGGACAGCTGACCCCAGCTGTCCACTGGGATATTCCAACCCATATGATATCTGCCCAGCAATAAATGCTATGAGGAAGGAGGAGGCCCAGAGAGTATTTGTTATTATTATTATTATTATTACTATTATTATGAAGCTTCTATCTGTACTGAAGTCCTACTTCCTGAAAGTGACTGGACATTGTCTGCTGATGGGAAGTAGAGAATAATTTTTTTGTTTTCTATGCTTCCACTCACAGCCTTTAATTTTGCTTGTTTAAATTGCATTTTGCTGGACCCATAAGATTTTTTCCATCTTTTCTAACCATACCCCCATTCTGAGGACAAGGGGAGTAATAGAGTGGCGTGGTGGGGACCTGGTAATGAGGCATGATAAACCTATCAAGTGGTGACATAACCTTACTGCAGCTTCTGTCATGAATACTAAATATTGGAAAAGTCAGCTTAGAGTTCAAAACTGTCAGGTAAAACCAGAAAAAGACAAACCATACCAGGAGCCTATGGGCTCAAGCACAATCTATGTAAGTTTTAAGTGAGTTCTATTTATATTAAATCAGCTAATAGTGGATAATATGTCAGTGCATTGCCTTTGACAACATAATTTAATCTCTCAGTTCACTGTTGAGAAAGAACTTAAGATACATTCCTGCTATAATAGTGTACAATTAGAATAATTCCTAAGTTAATGGCTACTGCTCAGAGACACCTCAAAAAGACCATCTTTATTTTTTGCAGTGATCTAGTCCTTATTCCTATTGACCTGTTTTGCAGATGTGGAAGAAAATGAAAAGACAGATTGAAATCTTTGTTTCTTATTTAATTAAGGCTGGAAAAGTTCTTTCTTCTGTTTAGGCAATTAAATGCTCCCTTAGTGGGTTAAAGCTGTCAGAAAAGATTGACCTCTTGACTTTCCTTTTAATTCTTTGAATGTCCCCTTCTGGTATAAATTCAAAGCACTAAAGTATCTTGAAAATAAAAGCCCATCTTTTGTATATATATAGATAACTGTTTCTAATGCTCAAGCCTTTTTTTTTTTAATATCCTATTCTTGTACTATCCTTTCCATATTACTCATTGAGTTGTTCAGTTGTTTTCCATCTGTTTGCAAGATGGTTGAACTTCTATAGTGTTCTTTATTTGTAGAAGGTAGAGCTCATTGAGCTGATAGAATTTAGTAACCTAAATATATATTATGATAAGTAATATAGACATATCTCTCATTACTAACAAAAGGGTTACAGAGAAAAGAAATTAATTGGTTACAGATTAAATTTTCTGTAAATTGTTCTTTATTTCTTCTAAAGATACCAAATGTGCTAATTAGTCATAAATTTACCTCTCAGACAGCATGTCAAAAACTAAAACACTGATAGCATGAACAAATTTAGCCTATACTTTTATCCTAATAGCCCTGTTTAATACAAATTTGAGGTTAGGACAAATGGCACCATCCTATAGCTGTAGCTCTAACACAGTATGTGGTTTATGCTGGGCCATTAGAGCTATTAAAGGACATTAACATTAAGTAGTGCAATAACATGAACTGTGCCTCCTGCATTACTGAAATGCTTCTCTCCTTAGTACTTTTATTGTGGAATTCTGTATGATTTATTACTGTGCACCTGAGATAATTTCAGTATTGCACGTTTGATCATTTTGCTCTTGATTGGGTTAGTCATAAGGCTCTGAAGGAAATTTGGGTTGATTAAATAGCTATCTCAGGCTGAACAGGTGAGTTCATCTGAATTATGGAAGCACTGACTACCATCTTATCAGAACTGCAATCCTAAGAGATACTCTGTTATTGCTGTACTGAGTGCCTTTAGATGAATAATTTGGAGAAAAAGAAAATGGAATACTTGTAAGCAATTAGTATTTTTTTTTGCTTCACATGTTTTTTTGTGGCTTGTTTTTCAGTTGCTTTTTTAAAGAGATGTCATGACTTATGCCAATATAATTGAGTGACAGAGTCAACTTAATGAAAAAACAAGTTAGTTGATATAATTTCCCTAAAGGAGTTTAGCAGAGAAGTGACAGCATTAAAATGATGTTTTTCTGTTTCCATCCAATTCCCCTTCAACACAGTATCTGTTATTTCCAGTGTTGTGTCTGACCCTTTTATAGTTGAGCTTTATAATAAAGTTGAAGAATTTAAGTTTAATCTTTTATTTGGAACTTTAATATTGGTAATTTTTTTTTGAAGTATTGCTGAATGTCTGAGATAAAATTCTGACAAATACCAGTATATTACCCCTGACCAATGGAAAATCTTCTCACTTGTAAAAGTATTGGTGTTTTCTTTTTCCTTAAATCATGAAATAAAGTCCAGATCTAGCAACAATGTAGAGTTTATTTCTTATTTTATCTTATTTTATGTCTAATTAAAAATTGCACAAGACTGTTACTTTCCCTTTCAGCACTGGGCTGCACTCAAAAAACCAAGAGCAAAATGATTCTTAGCCATCTGACATTCAGTGCCGAGGATAGAACTCCCCATGAAAGATTTAATTTTAAAAGTCTAGAAATAATTATCCTTCTAATGTATCTTAGGCTACATTTCCAGCCTTTGGGTGCATTCTGCACACTATTGATTTAATTGAGAACACGAAGGGAAATAGATTTCCCTACGTCCGGAATTTGGTCACCTAAAGACAGCAAAAGGAAAACCGTGTTTTAAATAATGATGCAACACATTACAAGAAGGAGCTATACTTTATCTACCTCTTCTGTTTGTCAAGAGGGAATTTCCTCTCTGTAATTCACAGGGTGAGCAAGTTCCTTGCAATAATGTTGTTTACACTGAATTCATTAATTCATTCACGAAGAATTGTATTAAAACTCTGATGCTCTAAATATATGAGATTTGTACAATACCTTAAAGATATGAATAGTTAAGTGTAGTATTAGAGAGAGAAGAAAATTTAATTCAAAAAGAGCTTACCAATAGTAGATCATGACAGGCTTTTTCTGGTTTAAAAAAAAAACCAAAAAAACCCTCAAAACTGAACAAACTAAACAAAAAAAAATCAAACCCAACCAAACAAAAAACCCCAATTGCTTCTTTACCCAATGAATGAAGTGCTTCTCTGTTACCAAAACTTTTGACAATGATTCAGATATGTCACATAGAAAACTATTACCTGATCTGAAGCATACACAATTTAAAGAAGTGCTATAAGACAGGTGAGGAAATATTGAAAAAGGAAATGGCACAAAGTACTGTTGAAAAGGGAAGCATAAAGTTGAAGAGTAGAGGCTGAGTTACTCAAGGATCAAATTTTGATTTCATTAATTACTTCACAGAGATATTAAAAGCATATTGAAGAAAGTCAATAGTGTCATAAAGCTGGGAGCAATTTCAGCACCAGGGAGAACCAAGACTATATATGCAGAACATGCCAGAGAGCTCTGAACACACATGCAAAATGCTAGGTCATGCACTTGGCAGGATTTTATGTTACTTCCTATAACTGAATATCAATGAGAAAGAGGAGGACAGGTTAATGGCAAGATGTGGTTGTAAAATACAACACAGCAGATGCAGAATTGTCTCTAGGATGACACTAGGAAGCTTTTAAGGCATCTTACGGGTGCAGGAACAGTTATCATTCCTGATTACAGAAAGAAAAAATATTAATGCTAATTTTAAAGGATTTTGTGAGCCTCACCTGAACTACTACTGTTTTCCTGCTCTGGTTATGCATAGAATATATGTGTAAGAATAAAGAACCCCATCTGAATCTTGTACTTATGGTCTACTTCTGCTGTTTGATCAGAGGTGAAAAATGTCTACAAGATAATATAGCTTAGCCTACCATTTATGTACAGAAGAAAAAGCACTTTTTATCTTGTTTTTTAGAGGTGATATGTAAACAAGGAATAATAAAAGTTGCTGATGCAACAGGAAGTGGAATTAAGTATGAATGTATTTTATGGTAGGAACTGGAATGAGATCCACAACCATTGCAGCAAATGACTAACCAATGTCTCTTCATCTGCATGCAAGCAGTAAGTGATTCACGTGCAGCTTTCTGTGGGGCTATAAAACATGACCTGTAACAAAGCTATTCTGCTTAATGGCTGCTTAATACTCCAATTCCCTGACTGCCCATTCCTGGAAGACAGCAGGAACCAATGGATCCAACACCGCAGTGATCTCACAGCGTTCCCAGTCAAGCTCCAGCTCTCGAGTCAGAGCTGGTTTTCTCTGTGAACAGCCTTGGAGTGTCTTCTCCCCTAAGGTTTCTTAGGAATGTGGGGCAGGAGAGCTGTGACAAAGGCACACAGTCTTAAAGCCAGGAAGCCTTATGTCCTTTGGGATATAATGTGGTGAACAGAAATACATAAATGTCACCTGGTACACAGCTAAGCTGCCCTTGTGCTTTGCTGTCCCTGAGCAGAGGTGTTACTGAGTGCAAGTGTGACTGAAACTGGCTAAGTAATAAAAGAGAAAAAATTAACTTTATGGACTCTGATTTGTTTCAGTCACAGAAAGGAGATCATGTGACAAGGATGCACATGCAGGAAGGGTAGCTTCCAATCTACCATTTGAAGTTAAGTGGAGTAATGCCTAAAACAAATGATACTAAACTGAATAAGAGCCGGAGTGTTAAAACAGGCTTTAGAATTTTAATAATGTAATAAACCGATTCATAAGGGATTGATAACAAGATGTGAAGAGGACTTTGCATCTTCCTTATCTGAACTAGTGAATTATTCGACCTTTTCACGTATCACCTGCTGCCCATATATTCTTTATCTGTGCTTGCTTCCTCTTCCTCATTCTATTAAGAACCAAGATAAATGACAGCTCTGGTGTACAATCACATCTGTTGCTAAAAGAATCTTCTGGAAAACCCTTGTTGATGTAAGGTACCTTCTGTGGAAGGCTGGAGAGCCTTCCACAGTTTAAATAACTAAACATAGTTATTATTTAAACATAGTTATTATTTAAACTAAGTTTAAATAACTAAACATAACTCTTACCCTTAATGCTTGTCAAGGATGTTTGTATTATAGAAATAGCAAAGAAAACAATGAAAAGAAAGAGGAGATGAAGAGAAATACCATTTAAGTAGCTGTGATACTGCTTCAGAATGGTGTACACGTATATAAATATATTTTTACTTTTAATTATTCCAATAGAGTCTAACTTTAAAGTAGTTTTTTTCTTTTTCTTAGATAGAATGGAGCACTGCATTATATTGTTACCCTCTATATGTCAGAAGAAGGAAAAGAACAAAGCAATGAATATCTGCCAACAGTTACACTTGCTTTTAATGAGCAACCCAAAAACCTATGAAATAGTAAAAAGCCTTGTAAAACAAACAAATAAACAGAAAAATCCTTCATGTCAAAGTATTCTGGTTTGAACTGTTCTATATCATGTTAAAAAAATTTTTATACTGTCCTGACCTCACTAACCTGCAAGCCACTGAATGCAGTCCATGATAACTTTTTGTACATTTTGAAGAATTGTTCTCAGTCCATGGATTTAAATTTCATCATCTATTGCAAATTTTGTTTGCTCTCCAGGTTCATCTTAATCACTTTTCAGAGTAATCTGGCCCACTAAACTCACCCACAGCCAACCCAAAGTTAACCAAACCCCATTATTTATTGCAGCAATAAGCTGGGGGGTGGGCAGCAGGCAGAATTTGCAATATAGCAAGATCTCGTGTCCCTTCTATTTTCTAGTGTCACATCAATGGCAAGGATAAAAGTAAGGAACACAGGACATAATCTGAGCTGTCTCACAGCAAATTGGAGTCAGGAATGGGACATTGGTTACCCTATAACTATGTAGCCCAACAAAATATTGATAAGGCTGTACACTACTAATTGTTGAAATGTTTGTTGTCTTGTAACTGCAGGATAAGACACAGCCTAGATAAAGTTTCAATGCCAAAAAACAGTCATGAAGAAAAAAGAGGAGGAAAAAGAGTTTTCTTACAGTTGTAAAAGCCGCCCTTTATATTTTGCAGACTGTCAAATCTGGCAAATTTACCTTAAAGTAAATGTCTTTAATATCTGCACAAACTGCAATAAATACAAGTGAGATGTGGTTGGAAAAGGAGGAGAAGCACATTTGCCAACTATTTCATTTTCTCCCCATCCACTCTTCATAAGTGAAAAAAGCTAATATCTTGAAAGCTTATGAGCTGAATGTCTGTATCCCATCATGAATACTTTTATTGATTCTGCTCAGTAGCAAAGTGAGTGAGGCAAAGCAAGTGAAGCAAAGCAAAGATTGGAATGTAAAACAGGGGAAATGGCTTTTGACATCTACTTCACAGTTTATTTTACACTGCTTCAAAAGTAGCTGGCTTTCCAATGCCATTAGTGCTGTTTAGATGAACGGGCAATGCAACAGCAGATGGAATTCTCTGATGACAAATACAAGGTAATGAACACGGGAAGAAATAATTTGAACTGCTTACACACATTACTAGGTTTTAAATTAACTGTAAGCAATTACACAGGAAAAAAATAGGGGTCATGGTTGAAATTTCTAGCCAATGAACTGCAGGTGATCAAAAAAAAGGAAGTAAAATATTGATAATATCAGAAATGAAATAAAAAGAAAATTATCTACTTCCGTATGTGTTTTTATTGTTCCTAGTCACCATGGTATTTGTGAATCTTTCATGCAATGTCATTAATATTGAGAAATATCTGTGAAATAAAATGTAGTTTTCATCATGTTTATCATGTGCCTGGGCTTCAGGTGTTTATGGGTGTTTGTGTTAGTGCTTATTCACATGCACGTTATCCTTCTCTCACAGTGATTTTACAATGAAATAAGGGATAAAAATATCAGTCTTTGTTTAATATGCCATATGGTGTGATGATACCATATAACACGGGCGTATGTCTGAGTTTTATTTGACAGGTATATGTTTACACAAAAAAAAGAAATCGTTTTCCTAGGCAGCAAACCTATTACAGGAGATAGCCTGGTTGCCCACATTTTACCTGAAGTTATTAAATAATAGAATGCTGACAGATTTAGGGCAGCATACATTATCGAGATACCTTTGTTACCTTTTTAAATATATCTGTTCTCTTTTATTTAGAACTCACATTGCTTTCTTTTTTCTTGGTATTCCTTCACATATAAGAATTTCTAATTTTGTGCTCTGGCTGTGCTCATATTTCTAAAAGTTTTCTACCTATTGAATCCCATTCACTTTCACAACTTTGCATCCAGTGTATGAGACTGTAACTTGCATCAACATTAGTTCTTAAATTCAACTGACACCATTACTCTGAATTGAAGACAATTAGGGAAACTCCAGTAGTACTGTTTTTCTGGTAGAAATTATTCTGAAATAGATGAATGTGAATATTCATGGTAATTGCCCTTTTGAATGATACATATGGATAAATTCTGATGATAAAAGGTGATCTACACTG
>VZTB01008019.1:378433-403699 GCA_013397245.1 Thryothorus ludovicianus | reverse complement strand
TAAATGCCCATAATTATTTGAAAGAGGGAGCCAAAAGAAGACTTAGACCAGAAGCTATACTGCAGATATAATGTGCATTACAGAGTAAAATATTTGCACATTTTGGAAAATTGACATGACAGGTTTGTTACAACTCAAGATGTTTCCTTTTTAAGAAGTCTTGAATTTTCTTGAGTTACCTTAAATTATCAGTCTAACAAAAGAGCCTCTATGGAGATATTCATGTTACAACATTCTCTGGCTCTGTGTTTCCCCATACTTTAAATAACATCATTCAGGGTTTGATGCATTTAATAAAAAGAAGAAAGAGAACATTTGTTAAATGAAGGCAATTCAGTATGGATATAGGACTGAAAAGGGTATTCTGTGTCATCAAGTCTAGTTTCTAGTTATACAATTATGTTCAAAATAGTAAATAAAATATTACCAGAACAGTTCTTTGTTGCTGACACCACATGATAATGAATCATTCATGTTTATTTCATCCTTTTTCTTACTTTCAAAAAGAGTGTACATGAGGGATGCTTCCCAATTGATGCAAACTCACTGACTGTCCTAGGAAATATTAAGGAATTGCTAGAATTTCCCTGCCAAAAAAATGCTTATGATCACTTTCAGAGTGTAGACAACTGAGTTCCCATGCTCAAGAGTGTTTCTTCACTAGTGTAGGTGTAATTAATACCTTTATGAACTGATTTAATCCTATTAGAACTGCTTTTTTTTGCTCTTCTTAGTTCTGTTGTGAAGCTGTTTTAAAAATTTGCTTTTTCAGTGAATAAAAATCTATGTCTAATCTGCATTATAAATGTATTCATATCTAGATTATATACCTTAGCTGTTTTAAACAATGCTATAAAATAGTATTTTAGACTATAATCTGTTTCATCCAACTCCTGATTTATGTGAAGTAAAAGGAAATGACACCAAGATAACAAATTCAAAGTCAAAATGTTCTGAATTAAATATTTGACCAAGGTTTCTACCAACTTTTCCTGTAAATCTACTTAGTAATAGTGAAAAGGATGTTTTGTATCATAATGATCAAGCAGAGTACATTATTGAACCCTGTGGGCTGTGTTTGGACTTGTGGACCCTAAGGACATAATGAAGAATGATGAAGTTATGTTCACAGTTTAATAAGGAAATCTGTTTTGTAAATCTTCTCATGCAATTGTTTCACAATAAATTATCATCCTCTTTTATTTTGAATGGCTTTGGACTCAAAATTATTGATCATGAGTATACAGAGGATTTATAAGGATTGCAAAGTCATAGCACTGAGTGACTTATTCTTAGCCAGAGTGTTCATTGCTCATTGGAATATCCCAATTAACATCAGTGGGAAGTTGATGTAATTAAATGCCCCTCGGTATGTAGAATCTTGTCTGGTGCAACTTTGCCAGCAATCCATTACAGTCAATTTAAAATGCTATGAAAAATGCACAAATCCTCAAAATAAACGTTTCATTTATACAAATTTACAATACTAATGTAAATTTAATACCAACTGATTATATTTTGGTGAAACAGCATATCCTCCTGATATATTGTATTCATATATCAACCTCTACCAAAAAAATTTTTTTGGTGTGTATTCTGTCTGTTCAATCTTCTGTAATATGACAAAAAGCTGAACAGTGCAAATGCGCATATTTTTGCACATCTATGGCCCTGTATTAGTGTCTGGGTTAAGAAATTAAGTGCACAAAACTGAAATTAATCATTCTATTCTGCTGTAAGTAGAAATCATGGCTCTAAAGGTATAACCATAACCTCCATAACCACAGCAACCAAATATTCACACCCAAGACAATTCCAATTTTCACTGTGTCACTCAACACAAACACTATAATAAACAAATATCAGCAACTTTTTGATTTAAGTAAAAAAAAAAAAAAAAAAAAAAAATACTTCAATCTGTTTTTCTTGTCCAAAAGAAAATCTTTCAATTTTATTCCAATATAATGTTTTTACTTAATGAAAGATTAAATTGTCCAAAGAGCTGCAAATGACACTAACTACTGAGACCCTCATCCAACACCACTGGAACTCCAAAAGTCCTCAACAACTGCAGGAAAAGAGAGACAGCAAACCTGACTGGGTGCTTTACAGTGCAATATAAGGTCAAGAGAGTGGATACTCAGATTCTTTTTTCCCTACACTCCAATGGTTCGTGTGCCCATTATTCATTTGGCTTCTGGTTATTATTTCTGCTTGCTTTCCTTCTGTATCTCTCTCCTGCTGTGCCATATTAGAAAACTGCAGTGCCTGCTGAGCTATCACAAGGCTGTCATTCTCTGGTTTTCACCTCAAACAAACAAACAAACAAAAGAATAAAAGTTCTTTTCATAGTGTAGTGGGGATCATGGTAGCTAGAGCTGGTTAACTTTTTTTTTTCCTAGGGCTTTCTAAAGAGCTGTGCATTTTAATTTATGGAAAATAAGAAAGAGTTCTGGTGATTTTGTTCTGAAGAATTTTCATTTTTATCACAATTTAGCTTTTATGATTAAAAAGTATTATTTGAGTGCAGTCATTAGTGAAGTTTAGCAGTTTCTACAACTAATGTATGATATTTCACAGATACACAAGTAGAAGTTTCCTGAAATTTCCTAGAGGTGTTGGAAAAGCTACTGTAGCAACTGAAAGCTGCTGAAATTTTACGGTATGAAAATTACTCCCCTTATTACCATCCTTTAGAACTACAAACACACTTGTGTTAAGCACTTTAAACCACTGCCCTTTTTGAGATTTTTTCTTTCTCAGTGGTTGGGGGATGGCAGCTATTTCAAAGGGTCAGTTTGGTTTAGTGAGAGATGTGTCTATAAAGAAACTTCTCATTCTGGTGGAAAGAACATCCAAACTGTGCCCATGGAACCTGGACTGCTCACCTGTACCAGCCTTTAGCTTTTTGACACTAAATAGGACTCATTTGATGAAATATGCTGTTCTGAGCTGATCAGCCCATGATCTTTATAGTCTGCAAAGATCCAGTCAATACACTCAGTGCAGTCCCAGGTGCAATTCATCTCCTAGGTAAATATCTGTCTGGAATAGCTCAGGTGAATCACAACCCTGAGACATCTATATCTCTCCTTTGACTCTTAAGAGAGATTTAGGTCACTGGCTGTGATGTTAACATCTGCATCATGGGTGTTGAAAGGCTGGTGAGCCAAAATCCAGCCAATGTTCTCTGGAAAAATGAACTTACTCTCTGTTCCTTTGTCGTGGTAAGAGAAAGTAGTGTGTGAAATGCTCACACACCTCCCAGAGAACAGTTCTCTTTGGCTATCACAAAACTGCTGTTTGTCTGGCTTCCAGAGAATAAAGACAATTCTTTTTACAGTGGCAATTCATGCTTGACCTTTGGATCTGTTCTGATTATTGCTGTATTTTATGTTCATGATTGTAGATTTAATGAACTCAAGCAATTGAGTGATATGATAAAGTCAATCAAGATGCAAGTCCAGTGAGAAGCTTGCTTCCCACATGCACTTGACCTTCAGGAGAAAGTATGTGCCCTACTACAAGAACCAAAAGTTAGAAATAATCGGAATGATCAGTGAATAACCTGATTTTCAAGGCTTCCAAGCACAAAATTCTTTGATTCTATAAGGGAAAACTGCAGAAAGCCAAATTAAGATGTTTTTAAAACCTATAAAATGTTTTTCCACAGTCACTGAAATGCCATTATCATATAGCTGTTGGCTGACATGATTACAGAACATAGTCAGGATTGTTTGCCTAGTTTAATTGTATAGTTCCCACATGAGTTCTTTTACATAAAAACTTAATTCTTCACTTCATCTACTCCAATACTCCTGTCTAGATATGTCTTTTGAGAGACCTTTATCTTAACATTTTTCAGAGACAAACTGTTTCAGATTCTATACTAAATACAATTTAATGCCTTTGAAGCATTTCCCATTCTGGGAACATGGAAAGAACAGAGAATAATGTCTCTCCTGACCAGACTGAGAATCATGGTCTTCACAATAGATGACCAGAAAAGGGGAAAAAAAAGAAACTTTGGAAGAAATGGATGGACTAAGTGTTTGCCACCAATGTGGAAAATCACTGCATTAAGAAGGATTGTTTTTACAGTTCTTTCTTTCGGTGATTTGATCTCACTGCTAGGATTTCTTGTATATATATCTTTATGGAAGTGCTTAAGTCCAGGATGAATGGGGCTCTGAGCAAACTGATCTAGTCAAAGCTGTCCCTGCCTGTGGAAGGGGAGTGAAACCAGATGATCTTTAAGGTCTCTTCCAAACCAAATCATTCTGTGATTCTATGATCAGTCTCATTGCAGCATATTAGATCATTCACCTGAGATTACCTGTTGGAAAGTGTGGCTGGTCACTTGTGATTATATTTTTCCTTATTAACTCTACTGATTCAATGTACTTGCAAAAAATGGCACAAATTTACTTAAGAATAAATCACAAATATCCTATTATAATCCTAGGTCCTCCATGAATTTGCTATGGTTCTCCCACAAACTCTCTTATCCTTTAATATATTTAAAATTTATTCCTAATATTCAATCTTCAAACACTAAAGATGTACAGAAATGTGATTGTAAAAATATATTATGTTTGGGTAGCAAAAAAACAGTTTGAAATATTTCTCAAGTAATTTGTGATTTTCTGATTTCATCTTTCTCACCCCTGCTCCACTTCATTTTAATTCAATCGTATCCTTCTCCTACTTTTTGCTCATATCTTTGTCCCTGACATATTTATGCTCTACCACTCTCTCACTGAGTTCTTACTCATTGCATTTTTACTTAGAGTGGGCTTCAGAACATCTTACAAATCCCTCAAGGATTTTTTTATCTGTGACAATCTGATAGTTCGTTACTAACAACAACACAGCAGGCACTATCAGAATTTAGGAACCATTTCAAAAAATAAATTGCAGGTGATGATATTTGAAGACTCTAACATGAAAGATAATTGGACACATCATAGACAATGTTGTGTCTTGTAAAGGGAGGATGTTTGTTTCCCTTTAAGCCATTCTGAGGGTATTGGAACCCAAACCAGAGGCTGATTTTTGGTCCCTACCTCATCACTTTGTGTAGGGGGGTCAGCAGATGTGATTTACCATGTGCATTCAGGGGTAGAAACACTATGGTAGGATGGTCCAGATAATGTGGTTTAGTTTTAACATGACCAAATGAAAATCCTACCTTGAATTTCCCTGAGATTTCTTTGCCATATATACTCAACTGTCTTTTGAACTTAAATTCAGGCTCAACTATCTGTTTTATATGAAAAAATAAGTCATAAAACACATAATTGCTGTAATGAAGTTGCATTTCTTCTCTTTGGAATTTACATTAAAAAAATTGTCTACTTTGTTTAGGCATATAGTGCTGAAACGACAGTGTATACCTCCAGAGAAATAACTCTGATTATATAAATGATAAAATGATAAATGTGTAAGATAAAATGATCTTAATGTGTAAGAAATGAAAATAAATAGAAGGACAGTTAATTCTCTACACACACACAGTCTGGGGCTTTGTACTCTTCAAAGGAAGGACTCGGTTTCACCTGACAGCATCATGCCTCTACAGTTTATGTTGAATTTTTTTTTCAACATCTTTTATTTAATAATCTCAAAAACCATTGTTAGTATTAAAAAGTAATCTAAAAACATCCTCAATGTGATGGATATTAGAGATAGTCATGCAGAAATATACAGTGGGCAAGTTCTCCTCCACTGGCCCTCTATTAGGGTGCCAGATTTTCAGTGCAAAGAACAAACCAAATAGGAAGAATTGGTTGAGTTTATCAAAATTCATACATGGGCCTTTGAGGCTTTTACTATTGCTGAAACTGGCAATAGAGTACCATTTCCATGAGGAAAAAATATAATTTTAGAGAATTTTTTTGTGTTTCAGGATTTATCTTTATTCAGCTCAAAAATGTTTTCTTCTCTCTTCTCCTTCCTAATTCCCATGGCCAAAAATTGAGACACTGAGAAGAAGGAGGTGAGACTGTGAAATAAATGAAAGAAAAAGTGAAATGCTAACAGTAGAGAATAAAAGAGTAAGATGCCATTTCCTTCCTCAATAACATACCTTGTCTACTCCTAGGACATTTCAATGACCCAAATACAAAGTTCTTGTTTTTTTCATACTGGTAAAATAAAAAACTGAACAAAGCAAAAGTCTCACTGGTACTCATTGATTTTCTCTCTTAAAATTAACCTAATTTATTCACTGAAAATGACTGCACTGTTCTATATATCACTTTGTTTTTCCAGTTGTTGCTGAAGCTGGCCATTCCTTTTTTCCTACAAATGTCCAAGAAGCAAACCATCTTGCATTTGATGGATTACTTGCTCACAGCATCAAATAAGGAATAATTGGAGCGTTGAGATTGAAGTAAAGATATTGACTGAGACCTTGCAAAGATAGGTATGTTACAGATGGGCTGGTGCTCCTGATTGATCCCTGAGACTATAAGATATAGTTGTTCATAACATCTCTCCAGCGAGACTTTGGATGTCACTCTTCCAGTATAAAGTCCTGGTAAAAACAGGAGAGGCAGTGAAGCAGAGGAAGGTTGTCCAGAGATGCATCTCAGTCTTCATCCCTGAGTATTTTCAAGGTCCTGAACAATCAGGTCTGATCTCCTGTCAGACCCTGCCTTGAGTAGTGCACTATGCTGGAGACCAGCTGAGGTCCCTCCACACCTGGGCTATCCACGCACCCAAGGAGCATTTCCAGAAGCTGCTGGGTTTGGAGCTGCTCTAATCTCCTTCAGCAGATCCCAGGGAATCATGTGGCATGGCAGAGCCATGAGGGACACAGGCTGGGACAGTGCCAAAGGAGGCTGGGCAAAAAAAACAAGTACTCATCTTCCACAGACTGAACATGGAAAATAAAGGAGAGGAGCTAATGGAGCAGGGAAACACATCAGTTATCCTCTTGCCAACAGAGCCCTCCAACATTTCCTCTGAAGGACAAGAACACAACACTGCGTTTTGACAAAAACTGGAAGTCAAAGTTGGGTACTTTTCAGACTCAAGCAATAAAATTAATTCTTCCTCTTTTATAAGCATTTTGTGAGAAATATTCAGCTTCCAAAAACACTTGGTCGTACAAGGACAAGCTGAGAGTAAATGAAGACAGATTTTGACTCACATCGTGAATGAGAAAGAATTGCAGACATGGTGCTGCAGCAACAATACTATCTCAAATATTCTCAAAGATAAACCCAGATTCCTCACATATTTTCCATATTTGCATGCATAATGTAGGTTGATTTTTTGCTGCATAAAATGTTTTTCTTTTCACCTTTGGTTGGAATTGTGGCCTGTGTAGGTGAAGCCCCAGCTCAGCAGGAATCCCCAGGTCTCTGTGGTTGATAGGCAGGCAAACCACAGGGAAACCTCCTGCCTGCAGCTGTCCAGGTGCCACCCTGCCATGATTTGGGACTCCTGCAGTCTCCTACATGCAGCACACAGTGGGCTAGAGCACACTTTTGCATCACCAGAGCAAATCCAACTTAGCTACTTAGAAATAAGACTGAATATAAAAGATGAGCCGTCAAAACAGTGAGAGTAGAATTTCCTTTCCTGATATTAAAAGTCTTCATGTAGCTCATTTTATGTGTACATCTCAAAATGGTTTAAGTGGGACGAAAGCTGTGCAGTGAAGAGCTGTCTCTTTTGGCTTGATCAGATGAGTCATTAAGTCATTTTTATGAGAAAAGGGAGAACTGAGGCAGACAGCAGTAAACACAGCATGTTAATGGCTTAACTGGCTGACTACAAACAATCAGAAAAGAGTTTATAACTGCATATAGGCTATCTGCATCTGCATATCACTTCATTCATTTAATTATATACAATGTCTTTACCATCTAATGTTTGGAAGGTTCTGCCATTAAAAAAGGAGCTCTTTAGGCAGGGAGTATATTTTTCTTTGTAGTGAATACTGTTAAAAACCCTCTTGCCATCAGTGGCTACAACTTTGTATTCAATTTTCCTACATGGACTTATGATAAATAACCTGTTTTTCCGATTGTATAGTTATTATATCTAATGGTTACATCATTTAGCTGTAATAACCAGCACTGAGAATGTAAGTAATAAATAGCCAGCCACTTACTCAGTGCATTTTTCTTATTGTAGCATTTGTGAATTATTGATGACATTTTCATTGATATATTAACCTATTGAAAATCAGTCATGAAACAAATACTGCAATTATTTCATGGTCTGCAGTTTGAGGAGTAAAGCTGAAGTATTCTTTGCAACAACCAGTGGATTCTTTTGCCTATTTTTTTTTCTGGTAAAGACTTTATATATTTTTTTAGGCAGGAAACATCTACTGTAAGAAGAAAAATGTTCTGCATCAAAAAGCAAAGTCCAAATGTTTCATGCAAAAATCAGTCTTTTTTCTTACAATGAAAATATTTATTTTTCACTTTTTGATATTTTTTTTTTGCTTTTTTTGTACATTTTCTCCAGAAAAATAAATTCTGACTAGTTATGATCATAGTGGTAAACACATAGGCTTTGTTTAGGTACACTTCATTGGCCACTGAAAACACTCTCTACATCCTCAAGGAATAACTATTTTCTAAAGAGAAAACTTACTTTTATTTCTTTAACATTGTCTTCTTAGATAGAATTTTTATATTATTATATAACAAGTCTGACATGTTACAAGATACTCCAATCAAGAGATAAGTTTTTTAAAGCAGATGTAAAGCTACTACAACAAATTAACTTACTCAAAGGGACAAGAGAGGCAATACTGTTCAAAAATGTTTGTCTAAAATTAGAAGGAAAACTCCAGCAAGGTGAAGTGAAGGCCACTTTCTTTTATGAAGCCTGTATAAGCAGAAGCACCATAATGGAACTCTTGTCTTAGCTGGGACCTCTGAGTAAAACCAATTTTGAGCTAAATGTTAAGAATAATACAAAGAAGAGAGAAACATTTTTAATGGAAACATTGCTTTCCTTTTCATTTCTTTCTAGTGTTGGTAAGTATGTGAGTTATCTTGCAATAATAATTGTAACACAATGAGTAAAGAAAAGAAAGGAAAGTACTCTTGTATTTGTATGAGGAAGGAAATTCAATTTACAGCACAGTTGAATAATCATGGCTGCCATGCTACAATAGTTTGTTGACTAAAATAAGCGTATAAAAAAGTGACTCTGTTATCAATGATCATTGATCCATTCTACAAGCAAAAATCAGCTGCTAAGCCTAATAATCTCCTATGGCATTGTGCAGTGAAAAAATGAAAGCAGCAACCACACTGCTGAGTCAATATTTACAACTCAGTGGGATTTAGTTCCACCAGGAGCAGAAATGTGTGGTGTGACAGTGGCTTGGAGCTTCTGCTGGGGTGCCCCAGCCCCATCCCTGTGCTCCAGGGAACAGCCACCTGCCCCACAGGTGCCCTGTAGGGAATGACAAGGTGCCCATTGTCTGGCAGAGCCTGTGTCACAGGTGGTTGGGAATGGTGTTAATGGGAAATGGCTTTGTGTTAGGGAACAGAACAGCTCATGTTTCTTCTGTTGTGTTTGCAAAGCAGAAATATTCCCCAGCTGATGTAATGAAGTGCATTTGAATGAGTTCCCCTGGCAAACGTTTTTAACTCTTTCCAAAGCTGCAATTAATTTGATCCCCTGAGGCGC
The DNA here is from genome assembly GCA_013397245.1 of Thryothorus ludovicianus. Classification (NCBI taxonomy): domain Eukaryota; kingdom Metazoa; phylum Chordata; class Aves; order Passeriformes; family Certhiidae; genus Thryothorus; species Thryothorus ludovicianus. The sequence goes on along the minus strand of VZTB01008019.1, from coordinate 394,033 downwards.
AACACGAACATCATCTTCAAAGTTCCATAATAGTGTTTTACCTGTAATTTGAAACTACCAACATGTTGTATGAATTTATAGAATAATCTAAGTACAATCACCACAACAACTGTGTGGAATCCTGTCACTCTCTGTATGAGCAGTGCAGCTTGTACCAGCAACTCAGAACTCCACTGATCAGTTTGTGCATGGAGACTGGCACAACCTGGGAGAGCTGGTGTCTTTCTGCTAACAGACTGAAGGAACAGCAAGGCTTTGGGGTCATTTGGTGGTAGAAGAAAGCCCAGATTCTGCTAGAAATATGTTTATAAAACATGCTCAACACTTCACTTTGAACCTGCAACTTCAAAATAATGACTACTGCTTTTTTAAGACTTTGAAAGGCCAAGGCCTGGTCCTTTGGGATATGAACATGGTTATTGAGAAAAAAGGAATGAGATGTATCCAAAAATAGTGCTGAAAGAAGTCTAGAGGTAGAACCAGAAACAAATCCATGGTCTCTAATTCTTGTGAATCTGTACTTTTCCATGCAAGCCTAGTAAGAATTTTACCACCTCATGGATGAGGAGCTGAGATTCTATTAGGGTTGATATTTTAATGCTGACATAAAGAGTGAAAGGGCAGGGCATGACCCAAAGAACAGGCAGAGGATTGCAGACAGCTGCCTCTGTTTATGCCACTGACTCCAGACTAGGGGGTAACAGGAATTGTGGCTTTGGGGATTTGCCATCTCTTTCCAGCACTGTCTGCCTGTATGCTCATTGCTGCAATTGCCTGTCTAAACCTTGCTTGCATCTAATCTCTCTAGACTGCAGGTAAAAGCTTAAATGCTAAACACTCAATTGCCCAAACTGCATTCTCTCCATTGAAAAATTTCACTGAAATTCTAAGAAGTGCCCTTGATTCACTTTCAAGGTAGAAATAGGAAATGAATGCAAGTATTTTGAGGCCTTTGACATGCTGTCTGTGCTGCTGCTGCCTGCAGAGGGTGAAGGAGATGTGCTGTGCTGTTTGAGAAATGGAGTAAGAAAGACTTTTGATTGTCTGTTTTTTTTTCACTAATTCATCATGACCAAGACTTGTATACATCAGGCTCTTTCTAGAAGCCACAGTGCGTCAGGACTCTGGCCTGGCTGCTGGCTCAGCGTTCTGGAAAATCCAGGATAAAAATCAAGAGATACAGAATTTTTTGTTATTTTCTTTAGCATTTGAACCATTTTGATATTTCCTAAGTTATATTGTCCCTTGAAACAGCCTGAGACATTTATTTTCTGCAGTTAGTAAAGGTTCCAACCTCAAACATGAACAGATAGCAAAACATCAAGGTTGAATAAAGCCACACCTCACTTGTGGGTTTCCTTTTTAGGACTTTTACATATTGGCAGTGACTAAAATTCCTTTTTATCTGAGTCCATTCTCATTTCTGTTCTTGACTATGAGCTACAAGTATCCACTGGTACCTTGGAAAGCTTAGACAGCTCGGTAATTTACAGCTTTTTTGGGAAATTGTCAAATAGTGAAGTTTTAAAATATCTGTTTCTTGGACAAAAACATAGCTGTTGTGAAAAAAGAATCTTACAATTTTCTAAAACAAAAGGTACTAAAGAAAAATGGTTTAGTAAACATGGAAATCATCACTCCATTTGCAAACAGTCATGATCTCTCCCAAATAAGGCACATGATTTTCTGAGGAGAAAAAAAACCTAAAATTTTAAATCCGCTATCCTTTCTTTTCTTTTTTATCAAATAAAAACTTTTCAGGAAGTACCTACTAGACTTTCTTAAAGAAAACCTACTGAAACAATTACAGCATCACAGAATATGCTGAGTTAGGATTTCTTTAAACTTTTTTAAAAAATATATTTGATAATTCCAGCTCATGCTGTTCAGCCTGTAGACCAGAGACAATGCACGTAAAACTCATGCACAGGAACTGATCAGCACTAGCAGGTTTGCTCTGGGGACCCATTCCTGTTTGACTGCACTGCTTGCTAATTATGGGCAGGTTTTGGTTCCTTTGCTGTCTGTGAGGTCTGACAACTCAGCAGTGTGATCCAAAGCATATTAAGAGGGAAAACCAGGAAGGTTTACTTCAAAATCTCACTCCTGATCCAAGCATAAACACTGAGAGAAACACTTCCCTGGGCCCAGCCAGCCTCTGGGGGAAGAACCTTTTCCTGATATCCAACCTAAACCTCCCCTGACACAGCTTCAGGCCATTCCCTCGGATCCTGTCACTGTCACCACAGAGCAGAGATCAGCGCCTGCCCCTTCTCTTCCCATCACTGGAAGCTGTGACTGCACTGAGATCTCCTCTCAGGCTCCTCCAGGCTGAACTGACCAAGTGGTCTCAGCTGATCCTCACACGGCTTCCCCTCATCTTTGTTGCTTTCCTTTGGATGCTCTCTCTCTCAGTTTAGTATCTTTCTTACATTGCTATGCACAAAGCTGCACACAGGACTCAAGGTGAACACACACCAGTGCAGAACAGGACAATCCCACATAAAATTAATCCTTGAATGACCTTAAAAAGAATTTTGTTCCAAGTCAAATTTTGAGGGCTTTGAGTATTATCTTGTTTCTGAAAAGTTAAAGGAGGTAACTGAGGGTCAGTCAAAATATTTTGTTGATTATTTTGTGAAAATTATTTTCTTTCACCTAAAACCTCTAGGCAGAAATGGTTTAGAAATCAATTAGATTTCAAAAGGGATTTTCAATAATTAGGTTCCTGATTCTAAAGAGACAAGCTTAGAGACGGACACACAGGAGATGTAAAGAAACCTCTGTGAAGGAATTTAAAGGAAATACTAGATTCAGAGGGCAAACTTGGAGCTAGGGAGGAGAGGTACATAATTTTGGATAACATAGCCCATGACCCCTCAGGGAAGGAACTGGACATCCACCAAAGAGCAAGGAAGCAGCAAATCACTCACAGCTGAGCAAGACTTAAAACATCTCAAAATATTTTTCTTAACTGTTGTTTGTATCCATTTTTAGACTACTATAATTCCTTGGAACATACAAGAGGGAAACAGCTAAAGGAGTGTGTTTCTGCTGTGTGTTGCAAATCTTTTGACATTAAAATGTGGTGCTATGAGCCCCTAATTTATGTGACTCAGGGACAGAAGAGATTCAGTTGAGGAGGAAATGGGCAGGAGAGAAACTTTTGGGATCCTGAATATCCCTTTAATAACCCCTCTGCTCTGTTTATCTCTTTCAAACATCTCTCTGCAAAGATTGGCAATGTTTTTATGGCTGTAGTTTGAGTACAATTTTAATCTCATGCTTTTTTGTTTTTCATAGATGAATCATGTGTCTGTCTCTGATCACAGAGAGGGTGAAAAAGGAGCAGACATTTGTAGTTATTTGGCTGAATTGTACGCTTTGCTCTGATCTGTCAATAAGTAAATGGAACGTGTTCTGCAAGCCTAAAGGAAAGAGTTTATCACCAAAATTACCAAGTAGGCACCACATTTCTTTCTGGGAGACCTCTGCATGCCAAATCACAGAAATCCATGTGACTTTCCTACAAGCTCAGCTGTATCTATTTAAAAAGTATAAATATATACATGCAGATTATTTATTATTTAGAACATGCATGTTCCTGTTTCTTTGGTGTTACAATTTTCCATTGTCCTAAAATTTCTTAGTATCATCGTAGTGATTACTTGTTAAAAAGGAAAATTCTGAATCCTCAAAATATTCTTTTCTGATTATATGCAAATACAGATATTTGAATAACTGTCTGGGCATACTAAGTCAAGAGAGATCTTTCTTGTTTTTCTAGTTTAACATGACTGAATAGCTGGCATTATTTGTTCTGTGTTAGTAATTTTTGTTTCATTGATTAGGTGACTCAGTAGTATCCAATCACATAATGACATCTTTAGAAATAGACTAGAAGGCTGCCATACTAATTAATATGAAATATTATCCAATGAGCAGTAATGCAAGTTAGTACTTTATTGAAATACAATTGCATGCCCACAGCTATTGGATGAGGCATAAATGATGATTATTTTTACTATTAATGTACAGAGTAGCTCATTCATTTCTGTAGAAACTGTTCTCTTTCTTTTTTTCTGGCATAGTGGCTTCCTCTGTATGTGAAACAAAGCTGAAGTTTCAGTGCTGGAGAACATTGTTATGCAACTCTGGGATCCTAAACTCAAAATTAGGCTTTGGTGTTAGCACAGAGTGTAGTGAAGCAGAAGCCATGCCACTAATTCAAGGCATATTCAAGATTTGTTTGGCCTAATGTAATCATAGTTTTTTATAATAAATCAGAATGTGTTTTGCAGTTTAGGAAATCTATATTAAATAACAAAAGCACTGTTATCTTTGTAAGTTTACTAACTCTGGTTTTGTACAGAATTGCTCTTCCTAGAGATGCATTCTGTGGCTTTTCATTTGGGCCTCATTCAGGACTTTAGTGGCCTACATCACTCTGAGAAGATTCACTTGGAAAGTATGCACCAAATAAACGAACAAATAAAACATATTTGTTCCCACAAATACATCTTTGAATATGGGATTTTTTTAAGTCTTTTTATTTATTTATTTACATTTTTTTCCATTTCACTCTGCTGCGAGCATTGCTTTAAAAACTAGCTACTAGAAACAAGTATCTACTTAGACAGCTATCTTAAACTCAAATTCATAGTTCACACATAAAGGTATCATTTTTTTTATTTTTTTTTTTGCAGGTGGCTAACAGTTAAAAAAGCCCTTCTTTTATACCTGTATACCCTGTATCCCTTGTATACCTCTTTCCACCTGTCCCCTTCTAACCCTTAGGAAGTTAAAACCCTCAGTGTCATTGCTGGGCTTGAACATGAGGCTACCTCTGTTAGTGATGTCTGATCAGTAAAATTGAAGGCATTGAACCAAAAAACTATTTGCTCTCTACAAATTGTACCATTTCCTTTCCAAAATGTCAGTTTGCATGGGATAACTGTGAAAGCTGAAACACAATCCCTGCACGTTTTTCATGGAAAACATCTGTATGCATTAAACTGTGCATAACTCAGAGGAAAGAAGGTAATGACTTAATAAGAGCTGTTAACACAAATAAGGGGATTAAAAGCCAATTTCAGAGCAATTAATTAAATAGAGATTTCTATTATGTGGTAAAAAATTAATTGTGAGATTGTGAAAAGAATACCTGAAATTAACCTTAGGAAAGGCACCATAATCTAATTTGAATTTGTAATTCTCCTTAAAAAATATAGAAGAAGTATTGGACGGTTGTGGTTAAGTTTTAGTAACAGAGGTTCAATATATCTGAAGGCAGACCTTACCATTAAGGGAGACTGATTCCCATTTTCACTTTGTTACTCCTGCACTAGAGTAAAAATGGCCTGATCAAGGGTGTAAAACCAATTTGCCAGAGCAAAGTGTAAATTAAGAACAGGATGAAAGTTTCAGTAATGCTATTGTGTTGTGATTCTGAGATGTACATCAGCAGGTAAAGACAAAGGTAAAACTGAAACAGCCTTTATACACTTAGTAACACCATCATTTAATTCCATTGTGCTTTAGTTCTATAAATTAGATTTATCAAGAGTAGTCAGAGTCCCTTGACAGAAGATATTATCACCATTATAACATATGGTAAGGCTGAAATTGTGCACATTCTTCATCTCTAAATATTTTGCCCTGGTCCTACCTCTAGCATTATGGTAATACTGGGGGTTTGTTGATTTAGTTACATACTCAGGAGTGTGCTCTCCCTTTGAATAGTGCACATAACTTCCATTAATGGTACTGGCACTTGTGTGTGCATGTTGAGATGGGAATGCTTCCCTCCAGAAATTATACATGAAAATCCCTACGGGAATAATATTTTCCACAACTGCACCATTATGCTATCAGAGACTAAATAGTTAGCATGCACAGTAATTAAGCGAGTACAACAGGCAAATTCAAATTTCAGGAGTTGGGGGTTTATTGTTACAGATGTTCTTCAGAGCAAAGTCTGCTCAGCAGTTCCTTGGGTCATAAATGTTTAATTTTTAATCTATTTCTTATCAGCTTTGTGTAATGCAAGCTCCTTGTAAATCGAAAGAATTTTTACAAGTGGGTTTTTTATGTATTGGAAATTTAAAGTAATAGTTGTTGTTTAGCATTTTTGTTCTAAAGATGTCCTGTCTGATAGAAGAGTAATGTTATGTTTAACTCTAGGAACAAACTCTTTTGCTTGTGACTAGTGCTATGAATTCAACAGTGAAAAATTAGTAGAGGGATATTTTTTAAGGGAATCTAAGGGATTGATTCCATTCAGTCAGCTATGTGACCTTAAAAATCTGTCCCATTTGGAAATGACCCCCAGCTCCCCAGTCTCACTGTGAAAATAAATGCTTTGAAAATGCCCTCCTGTAGGGGTCTGAGGCTACACATCACCCTGAGGGTTCTGATCTGGTGAGCAGGCACATCAGATGTACACTTCCTATTTATGTTGCTGCTTACAGATGGTAGTCTGTTTGCACAGATTGAATATTCTCCTGTGAAAACCACACAAGTTACTTTGCCAGTGTATTGTTGGACTCACTTTGGGTTACATCATTTATTTGCAGTGAAGATATCTATTTAGTAGACTCAGGAACTCAAAACAATAGCTGTTTCAGGTGATATTTATCTTTTGTGACTCAAACAGCTGTCTTCTCTTCTCTATTTGCATGATGATATAGTTTGTTAGTTAACAGGAGCTGATAAAAGGTAAACTGCTTTTTGAAAGACTGAAATATAATAACATAATGATTGTGGGGGGAAACTCCTGGTGATTTAAACATATTTACATTTTATCTTCTGCCATCTGCTCCAAGCCAGAAATATGCTCATCCACATCGTGTTGTGTGCTCCAGTCACTCAGCCCACCAGACGGGAAATTACTGTCTTCAGCTTCACAGAGTTAAATATTCCTGTGGCCACTGCCTGACCCAGTACAGCTCTCTTTACACTGTGTTTAACAAATAAATAAATAAAGGTATACATACATACATTGAAAAAAATCTAAATTTTTAAACTACAGAGAGCGATAATCTATTATATATTGTATAATGCAGTTGGCCTTTAGTCAACAGTGTAACACAAATTATAACCTACAATTAAGTAATTATTCTTTGTTGGTCTAGATGGAATTCTGGGGAGGAAGGGCGCAAGTATTTACTTATTCCTGCAAGGTGCTATAGAAAACAATCATGATGACAGAGTGCTAAAAAAGCAGTTGAATATTTCAGAAATGCCTGGGTACCTAGCTAAGCTGCTTTGCTTTCCACAAGATTTAGATATATCACTAGTTCTGGATCCAAAATGGATGTTTTCCTGTGCCTTTATGTACCCAAATACCTGCACTTGTCAGTCCATTTATCCTCACAGCTTTCAAAATGAATTTGACACTTTTGAAATTCCTCTAATGCTTCAGCTCCAGATCTAAAAATAACATCTAGGATTTGACTAGTGAAACCTGTTCTTTAGATTCATCCTTTTGTAATGAAGCTTGAAGACAGCAGGGCTGGATCAGAGCACAGCAGAGGTGAGACCAGGGCTGCTGGAAGGTGGGGTTTGCAGTGCACAACCTGGGGCTCCCCACGTCTGGACATGGGAGAGGACGGGGCCTGTTGAACTTGTCTGCTACAACAGATCTGTGGGGTCAGCCCAAACTCAGTACAACACCCCGGCGTGCCTGCAGGCAGGGAGATGAGGTCTCCCACATCAAACACTTGGGCTGGGACAGCTCCCATGGGAAGGAGAGGACCAGGCAGCTCTGCCTGCTCTGCTCCTGTAGCTTTGAATCTTGTGGCTATAAGATGAGGTGCTGCAGGCTTTGGCTTTTCCCTCAAGTCCACGCTGTGAATTCCACATTATGAAAAGGACAATACAATCAAGCAGAATGAGCAAAAGTGCACCCTGCTCCTGTGTGAAATGGATTCCAGCTTCAGCGCCCCACCTATTGCTTTCAATCAAATATATTGTTGGAAACTGAGCTATAACAACATTTTAATGTTCTCCAGTTATTAAAGTTAAACAGAGGGGAATAATTCTCCTCAGTAATCCAAAGCATTCAAGAATGAGAACCACAGAATCAGAAGATTGGCAGAAGCATTAAAATATTTATAAGTAATAAGATGTGGACTTTTTTGTATTCTTGTTCTTACCTACCTTCTGATTCTTTCAAGTGTCATTAACACTGGAAACTCCTGAGGAAGGGAAGGCAAGGGAAGGGAAGGGAAGGGAAGGGAAGGGAAGGGAATTTGTTAGTTCAATGAGCAAAAAGCTTAAATTTCATCAGACTTTGTGGAAAAGACACAACACAAGAGAAAGCAGAAACCTCACCCATAGTTCCCTCAGAAAAGGAAAGTTTCTCCTCTTATTTGCCTTAATTTGTGCAGCTCGGATGAGGGCCAGTGCTCACAAATCCAGCTGATTTGCTGGAAAAGGTATCTTTTTCTTGTTGCTGTGCCTGATGTTAGAATTTTTGAAATAATAACATTTTGTTTCATTTTTTTCCCTTTGTGGAAAAGATTTTGATTTTTTTCCAAAATGCCCTAGATTAACAAAAGTAGATAAACCTGCAAATATTTAGCTGCTAGAATCATCAAAGAGACCCTGAATTTTCTTGTCTCTAGAAAAGTACTTTACTATTTTTTGAGTGTAATGGACCAGCAAAAGAAATATCATTCAGTCAGATTACAAGGCAGAATCCACTTCTACACAGGATACAAGAAGCACAAAGTGACACCTCTCAGCACGCCTTTGTCCCTCTCTAGGTCTTGGATTTTTGCTGCCTCTAAATAGAACATATATTTGTGGTTATTGTTATGGAATATTTCCAATGACATTTCAGATATTTTTTCTCTAGAAGATCGCAGACTCCTCCCTCCACACATTTTCACAGATGCACAGATAGAGTGGATAATTCTACTTCAGTTTTATGTACTTTTTCCTCTGTCACTCAGAAGGGATCTGCTTCCTTCCAGTCCAATTCTACCCCCACATTTTTATGTAAACATTTTTCTAAATTCTCCTTTACGCTCATTCCACTTGTCTTCTGTATCTCATTTAAGCTCTGCAACAAATTTAATCTCCTCACACTATCAATGTCCCCTGTAGTTTAATTCCTGTCTGTACTTTAGTGCAGCAAACAAACCAACCTTCATCCAGCTGTGGCTACAGGCACCAGATGTGCAGTCTTTGCTTTCAGCTCATATTTGCCATTTCTTGGTTGATGGCAGAATCTGTCCTAAAATACATTTGAACCATATTTAAATCACTAAATCCTCTAGCACCAAATTTCTTAATTAACTGAAAAATCTTTCCCCCCTCTTTTTTTTCCTCAGGCAAAGGCTCAAAGACAGATAATAGATCTCCTAGTAACACCTGAATGTCTTTTATGCAATTGAATGTACACAGCTGGACTCAGAGCAATTCTTTGACTGATGGTAGTGGAAATATTGACTTTGGTAGTGAAAGATGAAAATACAATATACAATAACACAATACATCCTCTACTTTTAGAAGTGATTTTCAAGGCTAGATATTTAGTAACTGCTCTAAGAGATGTTTGTAGATCAATTTTTTTTGTTCTGTGTCCTTTGGGAAATGACCTTGCTGCTAAGAATGAAGAAGGCAGCATATGTGCTCCTTTAGACATACTGAAATAAAAGGAATATCCTCACACATAATGGTTTTTCTTCATGGATATTGCTGTAGAGCACTACAGCTCGTGTCTGTAAATCACACATTTATTACCCATGTGAATCACATCCCGCACTCACTGAAAACAAACACAAGTTTTCACTTCAGCAAAAGTTTTATCTGATGAGCTTAGGGCCAGGTTGTAAATTGTAACTAGGTGCATGAAAATGAACACTGTGTGAGTGAGATACCTTGAACCTGCAAATCCCTCTTTCCTGAAAATTTTATCAATGACTTCTGTAGGCATTCAATTCCACACCTGCAAAAATGCTAGGGAGAAAAACACTATGGTGTGAATAGAGCCTGCTTTTCTTTCACAAAAATGTTGATTTTTTTTTAATAAATGTTTTCACAATTGAACAGTATTTGCTATGCAACTAAGCAATTCTGCTGGAGAATCTTCATTAAGGCTTAATAACCAAAATAACATCTTGTTCTGTATTAGGCTCTGGTATTACTTCATATTTCTGATTATTTTTTTGAGTTGGGGTTCAAGATTCATATATATAATATTATTAACAATATTATAGGAGTATTAATAATAATATAATATACATTATTATTTATGATATAATATTATTATAATGTCATGTAATATATTAATAATAATATATATATTCATATAACTTTCCAGACATATTTTTCTTACCAGCATTATGCATCTCTTCCTTCAAAATATATTTACATTTTTTTGTACATATCTTTACCAGACTTCTGTATCACCATAATACTTGAAGAATACAATTTTAAAGAGTACTGAAATAAAATAGGAAATAGACTGATAAAACATCTTGTTAACCAAAAACTAGTGAAAGAGACTTAGGCCTGAATCAGGTATGACTTACAGCTAAGCAGTTTGAAGATCTAAAATGTATCTTGTACCTAATTTCTTCAACTGCTTTTTACAAGATACTTCTGTACTTCTACAAGATATTTCTGCTATCTTATAGAACAATAATGAGTTTTGTGCACACTAGTAGTCCAAAAATTTCCACAGATGTTGGCAAAATCAGGGAAAAAAATCATCACACATGTTCTTTTTTATGGGAACTACATTTTATCACTTCCTGTAAGGAAATCAGGGAGAAGTAGGTGGTGTGTCAGTCAAGGGGCAGGGAATTCAACAGAGGCCCTCCATCACTTGAAGCAAAGAGGGTCTGCACAGCAGCCTGCTGGTCCCATGTGCCTCCCGCCCCAAGGAGGGCAGAACCCTCTTTCCCCATTCTCTGCCTTTGTTTGGGTCCTGGTTCTGTGGACAGAGAGAACAAACTCTGATGGGGGATGGTATCTTCATCTCAGCTGGCCCAAAGCCTTGGCTCAAACTGCACTCTTTGGAAAGAGACACTGATGCCTCCCAAGGCAACTCCTGCCTCAGGGTGGGATGAATTGCTGAAATGGAGTGAAATAACTGAAATTCTGACAGGCTGTATTCAAACACAGCTGAGTATTCAGTGTGTTAGAATGTGTTCATTGGGAGACTGTGGCAGCTGTCTTACGTGAGTAGTTTGTTACTTCGGTCACCTCTCTCTTGTACAGCTGTGTTTTCTAACAGGATAAGGTTTAGAAATAGGATGACTGAGGATGAAATCATGGCATTTTCTATCCCCTTCAGAATTAGCTCAAAAGAGAAGCAAATAGTTTAGGGAAAGTAAGAGATCAGGAAATAGAGCATGAAGGAGCAAGTTGCTTGACATTGTAAAATCAAGACTTCACTCAGGATGTGACTCACCCAAACTAACCTTCAGTATCAATATTTCACCAGTCTTTTTGGGATCTCTCTTACCATAGCTGGAGATTTAGGGCATGATTCACCTGTAAATGTGGACATTTCTCTACAACTCTGCTCTCAATAAATACCTGAAAGGAGGTTGTGTGACGTGGGGGTCAGTCTCCTCTCCCACATAACTAACAATAAAGGGCATCAAGTTGTGCCAAGGGATATTCAGCTTGGGTATTAGAAAAAAAATTCTTCACTGAGAGAGCAATTAAGCAGTGGATTTGGCTCTCAAGATCAGTGATGGAGTCACCTTCCATGGAAGCATTCAAAAAATGGCAGCAAATGGTGGCAGCACTTTGCTATATGGATAAGCATGCATGGTGGTATTCTGTCAATTGTTGGATCTCACGATCTTAAAAATATTTTCCAACCTTAATTATCTTATGATGCAATGATCTGACTAATCATAAGGATATCAATTTACTTCTTTTCTTCTCAATCACAAAGAAGGAAGCTAATGTGACTAGCTCAGACATGGACATTTCCTTTGTGGAAGTCTAGGTCTGGTCAGATAAATTCCCTCCAGAACATAATAATCATCTGCACCTCACAGAATCAGAATATGAAACTTTTCTTGTGCAAAAAGGATATTTACATTTGTATGTAAATATGACTTGAATGTAACAGCTTTATAAAAATAAAAGCATTGCTTAAGAAAATCACATATATTTGGCAAAAGAAAGAAAAATATTTCTTTATTCATATAAAAATCTTTACTCTCTAGTCTAAGGTTATTCTCATAAAAAAAAAAATCAAAACATATTCATTCTGTGTTTGACCTATATTTTTTCAGGGGCATATTCTGACAATTTTCAGATGTCAGTGGGTTTTCAAATACTTTCAGAATTAAGTACCAAATCTCTCACACCAAACAGGTTCTGAACCTTTACTCCTTCAGCTGATTTTAGGTTTGCAGATATAGAATTCTAATGGAAAGCAAGTCAGAGATGCTGAGGACTGTGGTGATTAAAAGGAGTGGGAGCAGTTTTCAGGGCATTGAACAATACAGACAGAACATTATGTGCCTAATAGCAATATGCTAAAGCTATTTTCAAAAAGCAGATACCTTCACATCTCTTTCATTTTCCCTTCACTTTTACTTCCTTAAATATAATAGATATTAAGTCTTTCTGACTGGTTTGAGTCTATGCCTTCTTCTTACTGCACAAAACTACCTGACTAATGCAGAAATAAATTTCAAGTACACTTTTATCATCACCTCACCCTTTTTCACAATATGTCTATTTTAAAAATGTTTGTGCAAAAACTGCAACAATAATAAAAAAGTGGAAGTAGAAACAATACTACTGTACCTTCAAAGTATAGTTTTATTACCAAAATATATTTCCTTTACATAGATACATGTTCTGCTCAATCTGTTTTTTTTTTACATTGAATTATAGTTAAAAATTGTGTACTAATAAACAGGGAGTTGATTATGCTTTTACTTAATATATCCCCTTAGTCATAACTAATATTATTGAATTTCAGCAAGACTATCATAGAAGTAAAATAGGAGCAGAAAAGAGAGGGACAGGAGGAGAAAATCCAGTAATTCAAATTACTTCTTGAAACTGATTTTGCAGTGATAATATGTAACGGGTAGTAAATTATAACTACTGCACACACATGGTCATAAACTTACATTATGCAATCTATTTCTTCAGAAAAAAACTATATGTGTGAATATATGCAGTTACTACATAATTTTATATAAGCTGTAACAGTATCATATTTACAGCAATTTTTACAATCTATGGTTGTTAACTCCAGCAGGCCTCTTCGTAAAAATATAACTATAAGCCTACAGCAAATGTCAACCTATGTTCAATTCATCTTACCCATTTGAGCTGGCTAAATAGGTTACATGAGTTCACACTATAGTTAGTGGAGGGAGGCAGAGAGAGGTGTTTCAGGAAAATGATTCATATCACCAGAAGAGACACAGGAAAAAAGGATGGGGTGAAGAGCTTTCCTCTTGTGACTTTGCTTCCTGTGAAATTAGCTTATAGGTAGTTGAATTTTGCTAAGAGAATTAACACTAAAAACAGAGGCACTCCAAAAATGAGATCACAGATGTAAAAATGAAAAATATTTTCTTTATAAAAGGTTATCTATTCCTTTTAGGTAATTTGTGTTTCACAATCTTTTTTGATGTTGCAGCTTCTGACGCTTTGGGCACTATCACCATAGTAACTAACTAGAAAACTATTATACCAAGAGTTCAAAAGTCAAGATGGAAATTTTCCAGTATCATAGTTTACAAACATTTCCACCCTTTTAGAGCACAGTTGAGTGGTTTGCCTCAACTTCCACGTTACCTACAAATAAGAAAGCTGAAACATACTTTTCAAGCATAAATTACTTGCTTCCAGAATATGTTCCTTTAATACAGAAGTCTTCAAATACATACTGTTGAGGCTATACATTATTTATGTTCATATTTCTATTTTTGCAAGGAGATGTAATGATAGGACAAAGGTTAACAGCTTTAAACTAAAAGAGGAGAGATTTAGATGAGACATGATGAAGAAATTCTTTCCTGTGAGTGTGGTGAAACACTGTTAGAGGTTTCTCAAAGCATGAATGTCCCATTTCTGGGAGTGTTCAAAGCCAGGCTGATGGTCATTTGAGCAACCTGGTCTAGTGAAAAATGTTCCTGCCCATGGCAGGGAGTGGAAACTAGGTGATCTTTAGTTTTCCATGCAATTCATACCATTCTGAGATTCTTTCTTGGGATAGAGGCAATTTCAATGACTGAAAATGACCCTTACCCTTAGTAATAATTTAACTTTTTTTCTCTAAATAAATGATCTGACTGTTTTTTCCCAAGTGTAATATCCTTTTCTTAATCTACTCATTTTGATAGTTTGTTTTTTTTTAATTTTTAGTGATTTTGGGCACCACAGCATAATGAGTTTATTTAGAGATTTCTTCAAAGCTTCTGATTTTCAGGAAGAGCTGAATAAATAAAACTTTTAGATTTGGTATTGCCTAGGTGCATTCTGTAAGTTTTTAAGGTTTGCTTGCTATGATAAATGAATAGACAGGATGAGTTAAGGTGCTTTTTGACATCTCTGTTCAGGAATCTGTTTCTTTTTCTTCTCAAAGCCCATGAAAGTGTAAATCTTCAGACACCAGGCTCTGAAGCTTCACTACAACACACATAAGCCTTCAGACTTAGACTTTGTTTATGTGATTTCTGTTTTCTACTTGTATTAATAGTTTACCTATCCAAAGCTGCCACATATTTACCTATCTTTGCATTCAGATTTTACATGCTGAAATGAGCACCTGTCCATCAAAGTAAATCTGCATTTAAATTATTCCTTATGACATCCAGAAGCCTAGATACAAACATGACATCATTTTTCTCATTTGAAAAGGAGTCCAACTCATGCATTTGCAGCAAATGGACTTGGAAAAGAATTTAATACATGTACTGGTCACCCTGACCTTTCAGGATCCTGTTCAAATGCATTAATTCAGGATACGGAGTTTGCTCTTAGCTTTTGGAGTGATCACATTAATCCTGGGCCACCATCCTGATAAACATCCATGGCACAGCCGTGACCAGAGTGACTTTATTTAAAGATCCCAGTGCCTCTTTCCACAATAACCAGCTGGGTCTTCCAGCATCCGCAGCAGTAAAGAAACCCTGAGGGCTCCACTGTGTTTTCTTTTTACTTATTCAATTACATGGGCATGGATAAATACAGAATGAGTTTTACAGCAGGCTGCAGCTTTTACAATGTCCAAAGGACATCTTATTATATGTTTAAAACTAGAAAATTCTTCAATAACTATCTGAAGGGTACCCCAAGGACTCCAACACTTGAGATGAGTTACCAATACAGGGGAAAGATAAGGAATTTTATTCAACTTCACAGTCTTCTATTCTATTTGTTAAAATAAACAAAGTTGATTAATCAATACAATTTAACCCTTTTACTCTAACTATACTAAGGTTTAATATGATGGATAGTTCCTTTTGTACATACATTCTTATTTTATCATCACATTAACTGGTCATCAGCTATACTGTTATTTATTGGAGACTAATTAATCATCCATTGTAAAGCTTTAGTTTGCTGCTATCTTTTTCCTTCCATAAAATATTTCAAAAT